>JAPYZI010001911.1:0-27586 GCA_030523105.1 Ophioninae sp. A BG-2022a | reverse complement strand
AGAATTTTAACGCGCGGTTCGATTAACTCGAAACTCAGTATTTATGCTTGAGAAGAAAAATAAAGAATAACGTGTATCAGGGTTTTTCGAAAATCGACCCCTAACGGGTTAAAAAGGGATAATCATTTTTACAGGGGAGGATTTTATCGCGGGGCTTATCTTCTTTGAAACATCTTGTTTGATCTTATTTGAAACTTGACACAAATACTTGCCTATGTAATAAAGTTTGTCATTAAGGGGTTTAGCGGGGGGGGGGGGGGGGGTTAACGATCAAAGATTGGCAGAATTTCTTTGTGCATTTATTATTTTACAGAAGTTTTAAAATAAATAAATAAATCCTGATAGGTACTATACCCCCCAAAGTCACTATTCCACGCGGACGAAGTCGCCGGCACTGCTAGTGAAAAGATATAACGTGAGATATAATTTCCTTCAAATCAGGGAAAACGGAATTTCGAACAGAAATTTAACGTACACTTTCCTTTTGATGTCTTTGGATAAACCCTGGAAGGATTTTGGCCCACGCGCTATGGTTTTCGAGCTGCTCATTTTTTTAAGTTTTTGATTAAAGTTTCGAAAGAAACAAGCGTTCTCTCCGTTCGAAATTTAGCGCAAAGCTCGCTCTTGATATTCCAAGAGCAATGCTGAGAGGACTTTTGGCGATAAGCGATGGTTTTCGATATATTTCGTAGGAAAGTTTATTGTTCAAAGGCGCGCGAGTGCATCCGTATCGCTCGGCGCAGCCGACCGGTACCCCCAATCCTCCAGGTTTACCGGACGATATACTCGGCCGTACTTAGGTACATCACTTTTTGCGTGACCTCAGTTTTTTCGTGTTCTTTGGTTTTGTTCGGGGCTTTTATGGGTGTGTTCGGGTTTGTCTGAGTTTGAGTTTCGCTTCGTTTGGGTTTACTCAGGTTTGTTCGGGTTCGTTCAGTGCTGTCGGAGCCTCCACAAATAAACGTTTCAAATTCGACGTTTCGAAAACTGTGGTGCATAGGCCAAACTCCTTTTCGATGATATCTCGTAACTCTAATAAGAAAGCTGTGTGCCAAACCGGTGGAAATTCAGTTTCCCCTAATCGCACAAGTAGTGTCCCCAATACGACCATTGGAAACACCCAAAAACGTAAAATAATTACTAAACAATTACCGTCGTCCCTAACTTGCCTCAACGATCAAAAGTAATACCAATAAATGTAGGATCGTGACAAACGGGACGCTTTCACGACCAGTCAACTCCTAAGTCCCTCAATCGAGTTGTAAACAGAGATGGGACGGCGGGGCAAGGGGGCCCAAGGAGAGCGACCCCATCGAGACCATTGCGTACCCCATCGAGCAATAAGAGAACGAACGTTCTGAATCGTTCTCGACGATAAACGTGCTCAGTAGGAGGGCCTGGGGAACTGAGAAAAAAAGAGAGAAAGAGAAACAGATAGAGAGAGAGAGAGAGAGAGAGAGAAAAGGAGAAAAGAGAGAGAAAGCGAGCGAGATGCATGGGGCTTGTCAAGTGTCAAGTCCAATAACTATCGAATCATATAATCATCATCACCATCATCACGAATTCGTAATAGTAGTGTCCTGTAGTCTCTTGATGGCAATTGAGAGAGAAGTTGACTTGGAAAATCCCCCCCGCCCCTCCTCATCCCCCTTTTAACTCGGCTCCTTCAACCTTCTCTTTCTCCATTCTCTTCCGTTTATTATTTATAAACGTGCGACTCATTCGCGCATATGTTTCCTTCTCGCGTACCAAGGCAGCAAATCTCGACTCGTCGCGATCCATTCTCTTCCTTTTTTGTGTGTTTTCAGCTCCGAAGACGGAGGATAGATTAATACGCGAACTGTCCAAGAGCGTAGGTACAGAATTGAACTATTTCGCTTTTTGAGAACGGAAGTGTAAAAATGTTTACGAATTTTGGTGCCGGTGAATGAAAAAATGGATCAAAAGAAAGACGATTCAGTGGTTCTTAATTGGGAGACGTGATTACAGTGATTTACGATTTGATGACTGTTCGTTGTAATTGTGATTATTTAATTTAATAATTTTACGAGTGATTTTTTTTTAGTTATTTTTTTATTTAATTTAATAATTTTGTAATTTTACGAGACGATAAATTGAACAACGATAATGAAAGCTGTTAATTGGATGACACTGATAAAAAGGATTAACAAAAGTATTCATGATTAAAAGTGTAATTGTTGATGTAGTAGGTTGGTAAGAAAAGATTGGATTTTTCTACAGAACGTTTCCAAAAAAAAAAACGCCACATCGCGCCGAGCCCGACAGTTGTCCCCGGAAAGTTCTAGAAACTTTGAAACCGACTGCAAATTGAAGTTCGATTGTGAACAACGTTTAAAAGATTAGGTTTACAAGGAATCGATGGAAGCCCATTTTTGTAGAAGCCAATTTCATACGAATATACATTTCGATCATTTCATCATGTTTGCCTGGTGACGAGTTACAAGACCGAGAACAGAGAACCAAGATTGTTCTTTCCCTTTTGCCGGAATGAAAATTGAAAAATCAAGATGAAGGGAATTTCAAGGTCGTGAAAAAATAAAAACAAGAAAAATGAAGAATCAGTAAAGAAAAATCGATTCCCCCTGCCATCAACCAATGATACGGCAAAACGGCGTTGGGTTTCGTTCTTTTTCGTATTTCTGGAAATACACGTTGCGATTGATGATACGATCGAAACGTAGATGGATAGTTGAATGAATGTTTTTATTATGCCTTAGTACGCTATAGGGCAAAAATATAAAGAATAATGAAATAAAACATAAAACCGAAAATAAATAAAATATAATAACAAAATAATTCAATAATTCCATACTTCTTTTCGCACGCAATAGCAATAATAATAATAATAATAATAATAATAATAATAATAATAATAATAATAATAATAGCCATGATCGATGGTAATAACAATAATAACAACGATACTAATAATTAATAAATATCCGCCACCAAAAAAACACCTTTCACATGCGAAGACTTATTGCGAATCCCGGCGCAATAAATAATGAAAGGACCGAGTCTGTAATACTACTAGGGGCACTAAGGGCAAACGTAGGACACTTCCGGTACGGAGATTTCGTTGGGACGAGGTTCGCGAGCGTTTAAAGGGGAAGGTCGACGGGGAGAGGCAAGTGTTGGAACTTTCACCGTCCGATGATGACGGTCTTGAACTTCCAACGGTACATAAGGATCGACGAAAGGATCCCGCCCCCTTGCGCGCACCAGTCGACCAAGCGCGAGTCTCCTCGAAGGAGAGAAAGAGAAAGAATGAAAAGTAAAACCGAGAGGGAACCGTTCAGAGTCAACCTTGCGGGAGATCCTTGAGAAAATTTGCGGGGGGCCCGTTGCGCGCGGCGAGTGAGAATTTTTTTCGAAAAGCGAATCAAGAGGGGCGTTTCTTCTCGTCTCTATTTATAAATCTACGTTTCTAGGTTCGTGTACAGGGTGGGAAAAAAGTATGAAAAACCCTGAAAATTTGACAGTTTTTCTAGAGAAAAAAAAAATATTCAAGCTAGAGTCTTAGGTACTTCAAAATCAGAAATTCCAGTGATGGAATTCGTGTTAACCTTGAACCTCATCTTAAAGGTCACTTGAACTTCAACTTGGTTTATTCAAATGGTGAGCCCCATTTTTTGTATCGACAATCGAAAGAGTGAAGAATTTTATGTTGAAACGTGTACTCGGACCATTGGTCAGACATGATTAAACCTCACCGTTTCGACATTTTCTAACCGCGGAGGTCAGGTTGAAAGTCGAATTCAAACTACAATTCTTCGTTAAAGAATGCTCCAGAAATAATTCTGGCCTGAGAAAATACTGGATCGTCCCGTTAAGCCCGAATCTTTATCAAGTTCGACCTTCAGCTTACCTTCAAGGTCACATCTGACCAATCGCCTCGGTACATATTCGAAAGTAAAATTCTCCGCTCTTTCGATCGCCGACGTAAAAAATAGTTTCCCATTCGAAGAGACAAAGTTGAACTCGAAATGACCTTGAAGATGTGGTTCAAGGTCAATTGAATTCAAGGTCAATTCAAGGTCATTTCAAGGTCACCAATGAATTCCTCGTTAAAAACTACACGAAACTTCAGTTTGAACGTCTTTTTATTTTCTAACAAACACTCCGACGGTTCCAGGGATTCCATACTTTTTCCCCACCCTGTATACACGCTTATATTCGTCAAATAGTTCGGTACCCTCCGTTGGTTCGTAACTTCGTTAAATGGGGTGCAGAACTGTAGCCGAACGGTCCAAAAGGCCGTTTCCCTTTACCTCCGAAGTTTATGTACTCACGGAGAGAGAACTGACGAAATTTGAGACGGCCATCTTGATCGACATCGCTTGATCGACATTTGCTCATTGGGGCAGAGAACGGAGGGGAAATGCTCGAATTTGGAAAATTTCTACCGGTTTTAGTTAGCAAAGTACGTATGTAGCTTGTGAACACAAAAAGTAACCTAAAAGTAACAAACAGCTCGAAATTCATTTCCCCCCGTACGTCCGTCACCTGCAAAAATGAGAAAGAATCAGGAAATGAAAAATAAAATGAGAAGTGACTGAAGGAAAAGGAGCTTCACAATCGGACAATTACAAGCTGACATCTCGTCAGCTTGAAATTTTTCCCCCAATCCACATTTTTTATTTTTTCCTCGCTTTTTCTTTTATTTCGCGTATCATCCTCGCGGAAATTGGGAACGCTCTTTTTTTCGCTTCCGGCGTAAAAGTTGCGCCTCCGGCGAAATCCGATTAAATCGTGTTCTTCCCTTTCGTTGTTTTTTTTTTTCTAAAAGTTATCTTTTTTCTCTATTTATATTTTTTCATTAAATTCGTTTTCCATCCCTTCTTTGACTCGTTTCGAATAAAACCACTCTCGAGTTTAGCTCCGGTTAATTTGCAGACGTGTACGGGAACGAGGTGAAAAAAAAAAATTGTAAAAAAGAAGGAAAAAAGAAGAAACGTGCCACGTGTGCACAGTTTGATGGAAAAAGGTACAAAAGCTCATGGAAAAGGGCGAAAAATAAAATAACTTTTTTTTTTGTACACTCGGGTGGCGCGTAATTTATGATTGGGCGAGGCCGAGCGCCAGGTCGGTTTTCAAGTGCCCCTGAGTAAATCTGGGTCATGCGTGATCTCTCTCTCTCTCTCTCTTTCGCCCTTACGCGAATAAGGGCTCATCAAGCAGTCACACGCGAATTATCCGGCGTAAAAAAAAAAGCGCAGAAGAAATAAAAATTACGCGCGGATAGGGAAGCGTCGAGAGAGCAGCGCGACTACGATAAAGAGACTGGAGATGAAAATCTGGAGGACGCGGAGAAACAAGAGGGCTGGAATTGCTCGTTGATTATCAATTAACGCCGAGCCGTCTTTATCAATTAAATGCAAACGGAAAAAGTTAAATGAGAAATATTTTAATGAGAATTTAATTTCTTTATCTGTATCAATCAATGGCAAACGAAATAAATTAAATAAGAAGTATCCTTACGAAAAAAAAAAAAAAATGAAATCGGCGGATTTGAATTTAAAAACAAAGCATTGAAATCGAGAAATTGAAGGAAAAAACATCGAAGTAATCAAAATAAGGAAAATAAAATTATATTAAAAATTGAAATAAGAAAAACTGAATTAAACTAAGAATTTAAATAAGAAATATTGAATTAACGTAAGAATTTAAACACGAAAAATAAGATATAGAATTCAAATTCTAAAAACAATACGATATTAAAAACTGAAGTAAAATTTATCCGCATCTGCGTCCGAGATTCCGCACTGAAAGGTGGAGCATGTTTTTTTTTGTTTGGTCTTCGAAAAATCTGGAACAATACAGATCGCCCTAAAAAAAACGTTTTTATGCTTATTACTTGAAATGTTTGAAAAGTTAAACTACCACAATAATAAGAATTAATTATTATTATTTAATAATAATAATTAATAATAATAATAATAATAAGCAATGGAATAGTAATGAATAATTTATTTATTATAAATACAATAATTATTTATTTATTTCGAATATTATAACCAATAATTAATTTATTCTTAATAATTATAAATAGTAATAATAATAAATAATGCAACAATAATAAATAATCGTAAAATATTAAAAATAATAATACGAAGCAATATCGTTTAATGTCGATACCAAGAATATCTTTTACCACCGTTGAACATTTTTTCTCGAAAATCGTTGTAGACCTATTGTTATTATTATTATTATTATACGTGTGTCTAGTTCTGTAATGCGAAGAAAAGATGATTCAGGTATATTCTTCCCCGGAGGTCGGGCGCTTGGGGCTCGTTTTCATCGCCGACAAATGTCTAGAATTCCATCGGGAAATATGGACGAGCTCACAATGCGATCATCCACGTGTACAGGGTGTCCCGAATAGTATGGTCCAAAGAAAAATGTGCAATAACATCGCCGTGACCCCTCTTCGAAATAAGGTTAGGAAAATCAGTGCACGATTGGTTTATCGCCAGCCGTTCCGAAATAATCTCGAATTCTTCGAAATAATCGCGAACCTTTCGAAATAATTAGAATTTTTTTAAATTATCGCGAGTCTTTCGAAATAATTAGAAATTTTCGAAATAATCGAGAATCTTTCGAACTTTATAAAATTTTGAATTAAATGTACGTAAAATACGTATAAAATGCGTTTTGAAGGTAAATGTCAAAAAAAAAAAAAAATACGCCAAACAAAAGCTTTTCGACATTCTGTCAACGAGCGGACGAATGAACCAAGCTCAGCGAAGACGATCCAAATTTTTCCGCTATTTACAAGGCCCGAGGGATTAAAAACGTTTTTTTTATTTTTTTTTTTCCATACTCGGATCGGAAAGCCTTATGTGCATAAGGTGATTATCGGCGATCGCTTTTTTGGCGGGGCGCGAACCGAGTCGTAAATGAAACGTGGAACTGCACCAGGATTGAACAAAAAACTGGCAGCGAAAATATGGCTATAACGGTCAGGGGAAAAGGGCAGAATCTAAAATGACACGAGTTGAGTTGCGACCAGCAAGTTTTGCAGAAATTTACCTAATTTTATAAGAATATATACTGAATTGAGAAAATATGCTGTTTTCCAGAAGACAGTATATTTTTTGTTAAATTAAGCACATTTTAAATCGTTCGATATATTTCCTAAGAACGTGGCGTTCCTCCATCGTCGAATCAGAGCTGCTAACAAATTGGAAAATCAAAATCGTACGAACAAAAAAAATCAATCAAAGAAAAAAAGAAAAAAAAAACAATTTATTATTATTATTGTTCTCGCGTATCATTATTATTTATTGATAATAATGTTAGTCACATAATTATTTTATGACGATTATAATTATTTTCGTTATTGTTTTTATTATTGTCAAATTATAAATATTATAAACATAATTATTAGTGAATTAGAATGCGCAAAGATGAACGGCTATGTTGCAAAAAAGGAAAAAAAAACATGGCGGAAGAATCATCTCGATCGTTCGGTCCCTTACCTTCAATATGACGAAGTCCATCTCGCGTCGCGAATATGTTCCTCTCGTCGTTTCTCTTCCTTGTTTACCGGCACACGTCGCTGCGCGCGCGGACGCACGCAAACTTTTCTCGCCCTCCCCCGAGAAAGGAATATTCCAGTGGGCGCGATGTTACGCGATGATCTCGTCGAACCGATTCGCAAAAGACCGAAACAAAAGAACGAAACACGGAGAGGATTATCACACGCGTCGAGGTTAAGAATTACGAAGGCTAAAAACGCCGAAAACCCCAGTCTCTCGACGTTGGTGAAACTTTCGTGGGAATGAAAAAAAAACCGTTTGATAAACGAAGATTTCCACGCACGGAAACTGAGCGGGAGATGGCGCGGGGGTGACGGAAAAAAAACGTTACGAAGTGACGACGCGCGGCGGCGACCGATAAAACCTACACTTTCTTTCCTTGTTTTTTTTTCGCTTCTTTTCTTTTCTTTCTTCCCTTCTTTGATTCTCGGGGTTTCACGTCGAGTAAAACTCGGAGGCAAGGCTCGCGACTACGACTGTGGCGGTCACCATCGCGACTCGTATGCACCGCGAGCCATCTCTCTCTCTCTCTCTCTCTCTCTCTCGCTTTGCCCCTCACACTTGTCCTTGGCTAACGTATTTCTTTCCGTTTTTCCTTTTCTCTCTTGTTCTCTTTTACTTCAGGACTGTTGTTATTATCGGCGGTCCCTCTCGAGCCTCAAGATCGTTGGTTCATTTTTTTCGATTCTCTACGTACGGAGATGCCCCTTCTCTTTTCTCGACTTCAATTTTTTTCTTAATTCGCTTACACACGCGCAGTGGGTGCGTGGGCGCAACGCGCGTCTTCGAGTTCCTCGAGGTTCGAAGTTTTCCGAAAGTTACACGGTTCGCATCCGGCCAAAATGTCGACCGGAAGTTACCACCTCCGCGAAAGTTCGCGATGTGTCCTCAATCACGGTCTTTTGCGATTTTTTTGCACGCACACTTTCGACCGATTCCCGGGTTTTAACGGTCGAAACGATTTTTGACGCTTTCGGCCAATAAAACGATTAAGTTGGCGGCGTGTCGACAAAGGGATTGAACCACTGGAAACAAAAAGTTTTCGATAATGGAAGAATTTTTATCGAAGATCTTTATTTTGGATATTCGCGGACATTCAACGCCCGCGCACGAACCGGCGAGAGATAGAGTACTCTCGCACGAGGGCTGGACGCGAACTGCGTGCGTTTATACGCGCTGAACGCTACCGGCACGCGTGACGGACCGAGATCGACTGACTCGTGCCGACCGCCTGGACCGCCGAGCCGCGCGCTCCTGCGAACGACCGGAACGCCGCCACACAGCACGCGCCTACAACCGCGGAGTGTCCGTCCACCAACCGCGGACTTAGCACGCTTCGCACGAGGATCTTTTTTTCACTCTGTCTCGCTCTCTCTCGCTCATTCGCGCTCGGTGTCACGCGTCCAAGATAAATACCCGTTTGTATTATTTATACGGGCCACTTTCCGTCCAAATTCATCGTACCGTGAACGTTCTCGGATTTTCGCCCTCCTACTCCCCCACCACAACACGTGAACGCAGAAACTTCGCACCCCATTCGAGCTTCGACCATCCGTTTCCGGGAGACAAAAAACACCGTGTGCCGGGGAAACTGAAGAAAAATGAATACAAATTGTATCGAGTTACGGCACGCGACTATAATTGTGAGAAAATGAAAAAAAGAAAAGAACGTCGACGAACATTCTTTTTTCCATTATTTATTGTTTCGCCAAACAATTTTGTGAAAATCGACTTTTTCCCCGGACGAGAAATGTCCGAATAGCCGACAACTTCAAAACAAAAGAATAACGCTAAATTCACGGCGCTGGAAGTTTGAAGTGAGGGTGGAAGAGAGAGGAAAGCTAGAGTTCACAACAAAGAGAGTCCGAGAGGAACGAGGTCGGGAAATGATGAAAATACGAGGAGAATAGACGTGCAGTGGAGGAGGTCGCGGGTGGGGGAGGGGGAACTAACCCCTGCTTGTTTTTGCGAGTTCTGTTATGTTGCGAAAGATATGGGCAAGCTTTTGACCGCTAAGCGCGGGGAGCGAAATGAGAAGACATTGCAGTGAAAAAGAATTAAAGATGGCGGCTAACCGAGAGCGAGAGGGCGCGCGTGTGGGAGATGGAAAGAGTCAGATACGCCGCGTAAACAAAAGAGATGTATGGAGGAAGGAAATGAAGAAAAACCGAGTGTGGCACTGTGCGGGCGAATAATAAAAAAAAAATAATAAAAACAGTGTCGACTCCCGCGGCTCATAATGGCAAGTACGTAATGCCTGTGTATAAATCGGATGAAAATATGCCACTTTGAATCTTCGCGGAAGGTAGAAGCGAAAGGAGAGAAATCGTAGTTTTTAGGTTATGTTGTTTATTCGGTATATTTATGTGTGGAAGTGGATGGCCATTTTGAACGACCTTTGTAATGTTTCGCAAATAATAAATAATGATTGAATAAAATAACGTTCTGGAAATTGATTCGTTTCCTTTTTCAGACGATAAGATGGTGCTGCAGGAATGTTTGAAATTCCGTTTCTTAAAACGTTGCCAATAAAGTCAACTTCAAAACGCGTATCAGACGAAATGGTTATTTTTTCTACTCCTCTCTTCGGCTGTACTTCGCAGTTCTTAAGTCATTTTGATGACTCGAGAAAAACGAGACGTCCCGTATGTGGAGATTACGGGCCCACGCTTCGTTCGGCTCGTTTTATCTCCAATAGCGCGTTGTCGGTCTTTAGAGATCAGTCTTGAAGGTTTAGCCAATTTTGTCGGGTCGGGATCACAGGGCTTCGAGAACAAGACGATTTTTTACCATTTTTTTTTTTCGAGAGTGGTGGGATGACAAAATCAAGATTTTACATCGTCAAAAAAGTGCTTCCCGTGCAATAATATAAGAACTACAAAACTTGAGAAAAACATTCAGTCGTACGATAGAAAACGAGAAAAAACGGCATTTCCCGAAAGTCTCCTCGTCGCATCCGCAAAGGTCGACAAACACAAAAAACGTGCGTCGGTGATAGATGCACGGCATGGCTTTTCTAAGGACAGGAAGGGTGGCGAAAATTTATGTATTTGCTTCAACTGTGCGAGACCGCGAGACGGCGCGACGCGCTCGAGTCGCCCGTACGGAGCGACGGAGCGGGAGCGACCTCTGCGCTAAGTCGCGGTGGCGGTGCTGTGGCAGCGCGGTGGGGGGCGACTGCTAGTGGCGGCATGGCGGGGGGCGGCCGTTAGAGGTAGCGTAGTGGGGTAAATAAAGAGATAGAACCGTGAAGAAAAAAGCCAGGGACAAAGACGCGAAGAAATGTGACGGCCGCGACGATTGTTAGCGAGGCTCCGCGCTAACTTCCGGATCATGCGAGGGTCGTAAAGCTCCTACTATTAATATTATTATTATTAAACAACAATAATAATAATATTCATATATGTAGATGTTAGGTGTAGTAAACAGAAATCCATGATTTTTCCAATAGATGACTCTCATTATCTGTATCTCGCGTTGTATAAGTCCGATCGAGGTACGCTAGATGGCGTTAGAGATATGAGATTTCGTACCAAACGAACTTTTGTGACTGGTTTACTCAGTTTGTGATTGGTTGACTCGAGAAACCCATGGATTTATTTTTACTACACCTAATATATATAAAACGACTTTTTTCTATAATCTTGTGATTATAATTTTGATTGTAATAATTATTACAGGCATTATTATGATTCTAATATTATTATTATTATTGATAATAATTATTATTGTTATCGAACAATAATAATTATTATCAATAATTATTATTGTTATCGAACAATAATAATTATTATCAATAACAATAATAATATTAGAATCATAATAATGCCTGTAATAATTATAATAATTGATAATAATTATTATTGTTATCGAACAATAATAATTATTATCAATAACAAATCGCGCTCAAATCATAGCTTCTCCAATGCAACTTTTTCACCGAAAAATAGTTCGTGGCAGGATTGGGTTGCATCCTCGAAAAAAATAAAAAGACGAAACGTTGGATTCGAAAAAAAAGTCCGGGTTAGCTCGTGGGAATTAGCGCGACGTTCGGGATACAGACCGGTGAAGAGTGATACGGAAATGCCTATTAAGTTTATTCCCGTGAGTGTAGGTATACGACGTAAGTATACAGACGGTAAAATATATACGTATAACGAACGCGGGAGTAGAGGGAGAAAATCTTGCTTCGACGAGGCGAGACTCTGAAAGCAAAGCAGCCCATTCCCCGCTCGGACTTGTCTCTTTGCTCATTTCCCATATGACGCAAACTCCTTTTTTCTGCACGGGGAAAAGTCGCCCCCCCCTCCCCCGCCCGCCGTTCTTGCATATTCTCCCCCCCCTTTTCGTCGTTTTTTCTTTCTCCCTCGCGCTGGACGGACTCAACGCCCACGAGAGTCTCTTACTTTTTTTTTCCACAACCATCATCTCGCCAACGTTCTTCCCGTTTTTTTCTCATGCGCCTCCCTTGCAATTCCTCATACACGCGCGCGCGCGCGTTACGCACTAAATATGAAGGACGGATGGAGAGAAAAAAGGCGGAGGGGGGGCGTGCCAGGAGGGAGGGAACCAGGGACTGAGGGGAGGGGATCGCCCGGGTCTTTTTTAATTAGCGCGACTCTGTGATCTGCACCGAGCCCTTTCAAGCTGTTTTACCTTTTCGTAGTCCGCAACCGGTATCGTAAAGTGTGCGCGCGCATGTGTGTGTGTGTGTGTGCGTGTGCGTTCGGGTCGGTGGATGGATGAAGAAAACGAGGGTTTTACGTATCTCCACTTGGAGTCGCGTATTCCGCGTAGTATCCAAGCTCCCTTGGCCTTATCCTTTTTCCTAACCTCCTTTGAGGAGACTCGCATCTTCGACGCTACGGCGTGACGCGCCGATGCCAGTTGGGTACAGTGGAGTCTCGATTCTTAAGGTAATCCGTGCATGAACTTCTTCATTAAGGGCATGGAGAAGACCCCCACCAGAGCCTTCCCCCACCCCGAAATTTAAAAACTACTATTCTCCTAGACGGATGAACCGATCGGGATGCAATTTTTTGTGTGCATTCAGGGCGTTGGCCCCGAGTTCGGTCAGATCGCCATTTTTTTTTAATTTTGAAAAAAAAATTACAGTTTGTGGTTACCATTGGAGAAATGATTAATTATTGACCATAGAATTACATTTCCGAAAATTTGACGACCGGTCGGAAGTCGACCGCATGGAAATATTCATTTTGAGCTTCGTTGCATACATTTCTATGCAGAAGTGACGAAAATCAACTATTTTGAAAAATTAGACGTAAAAATGTGTAAGAGTTTTGTGCTAAAAATTCTCGGCCTTTAAGGGCATTGAAATCACGCCGGAGAATTTCAACGCAGCTCTTCGTTACGTCGATAGTGACAATCGTGCAATGAGCTGCAAGTCACTACCGATGGCTGGCGCCACGGACGCGATTCCGCCTTGAAACCTCGATTTTTCGGGCGATGAGTCGAGGCGCGACAACTGCCGATCGCTGAGCGTTGGCGCCCGCGTGTGTGTATGCACGTGTGAATTCGTTACGACCGCAGCGTAGAGAAAGGACGCGCGTGGTTCGGTCGCAACGAAAATACACACGTATATGTATTGTCGCAAACCGACAATCGTACAAATATACGTAGCATATACTACTGTGTAGTATGATCATAGCGAGCATCAAACACTGCGGTGGATAAACTCACTCGTCAAGATACTGGTGAAATATTGTATGAATATTGTTTCAGGATATCCGTTAGCATCGCTTTGAGTTTCTAATGACGAACATTGTTCATCGTGCTTACTAAAAAGTGCAGAGCTCGTGATTTACTACAATTGTCCAAATTTGAACAAATAAACTCTGCTCAAATTATTATTGCAGAAAAATGTTCTCACGAATGAGATCGTTGAAGAATCACTCTGTAATTAAGTCGTATAATTTCATGAACAATACAAAAAAATTGCCATATTTTGACACTTTTTCATGAACATTACAAAAAAAATGCCATATTTCGGCAATTTCTCATGAACATTACAAAAAACAATTGCCATATTTTGGAAATTTTTCATAAACATTACAAAAAAATTGCCATATTTTGGAAATTTTTCATAAACATTACAAAAAAATTGCTATATTTTGGCAATTTTTCATGAATATTACAAAAAAAATTGCCATATTTTGTCTCTGCCGGGATTTACCTTCGGCAGGTGTCTCCATGGATGGGTTTTTTTAGCACATGATTTTATGAGACTCGTTATACAGAATACCGGTGATAATGGATAATGCACCATATCGGCTGTATTGAACACAAGAGATCGTCGATCGTTGGATTTGCTACAAACTCACCTAATGAAGGTGCGGAAACGGTGAAGTTTACATAATCCGGATAAAACGAAAAATTCTCGACATTTGAATTTTTAACATAATACTCTTACACATCTTATCGCCACATTACTTATCACAAGCAAAGCGGCGCGTATCGCGAACGAATGTGTGAGGTTACGCTCGCTATCTCCGAACTGTCAAAACGCTTATTTTCACGATGCCAGCAGCCGGAGCCGCTGCGCCGCCAGTGAGAAAATTCCGTTTTCGTCCTGGTCGATAAGATTGTGAGCTTTGTTGGTACATGTTTTCTACATTTACGTCTAATTTTTTTAAAATAGCTGATTTTCGTCATTTCTGCATAGAAATGTATACAACAAAGCTCAAAATGAGTATTTTTTTACGGCCGACCTCCGTCCGGTCGCCAAATTTTCAAAAATGTAATTCTATCGTCAATAATTAATCATTTCTCCAATGGTAACCACAAATTGTAATTTTTTTTCAAAATTTGAAAAAATGGCGGCCTGAACCACCTCGGGGCCAACGTCCTGAATGCACACAAAAAATTTCATCCCGATCGGTTCATCCGTCTAGGAGAATGGTAGTTTCAAAATTTTGGGGTGGGGGAAAGCTGTGCCGGGGGTCTTCTCCATGCCCTTAAGGAGACATAGCTACCCAGGAGCCGGAAAAGAGGACATTTTCATGAATTTTTTCGAAGAAAACTGTTTTTTGTTTCGGATTGGAGTTTTAATTATCTAAAAGTATAAGCATGCAAAAATACGTTTGATTTTCTTCATTTAAAAATATCAAAAATATACAAGGATATTGTTCGATCATTGGAGCGTCGTAAGAAAAAAAACCACAATGATTATGAAATTAGATATTATAATCTAGTACTTGTTATATCCAATTTTGAAAACATCGATTTATAACAAAATATCGGACTTTTGAACATAAATAGTGATTTTTAGGCCGAAATTCATTATTTTTCCTATAAAACAAAAAATAAATAACGAAAAAAGATCATATGATCCTAAATAATGGTGTATAGAATAATGACAAAAAACCTCAAGACAATCGGGTCATTGGTTTTCGAGAAATTTTGGGTAACGATTTGAAAAACGTGATTTCGAAAAAAACACGTTTGAAAATTTGGGAATGAATAAAACACACGCAAAACACGTTTCACTTTCTCGGGTGTAACTGGCTTATTAATCGAAATATTAACTTGCCGTTTTCATCAAATATTCTGGAGACCACAATCTTCAAGAAAATGCACAAAATAAAATCGATTTTTTCGACCATGTAGGTGTTTATCTGCCCTTAAGACAGGAAGACCATTTAGAAATTTGCAAACATCAATTTTTTTCCATAAATTGATCATTCAATTTCTTACGAATATTGGGTTCAATTTTTACAGCGAAATTTCAAGAAATGATGAAGTTTTCGCAAACGGACACCACGAGCGTTTGTTCCGAGTAAACAGAGCTATGTGGCTTTCAGCGCGATTTTCTCAAAACTATGTTTTTCCCAACTGCGGAAGCGATTACTCAGAAACTATTCTACCGATTTCGATGAAATTTGTTCCACATCTTTGTTGCATCAGCAGTTTGTCGTGGAACCTAAATATCATTTTGAATCCCAAAAATAAAACCTACTTTTGCCCTCAAATATAGCAAAAATGTCATAAAAAATTACTAAATTAATTTTATTAATCCGCCGTTTCCTGAATTTCGTATATATTTCAAAAATCCTCGTTCACCGACAGCGTGTGTGCCTTATTTTTGAGAATCATTTTGATTTCGTTTTCGGATAATTACAGCATGAGGGAGAAGTCCAGCAGTGCGGCGATTTTTTAAATATCTTCTTGTAAATTAATATAGACGACGGACATTCTTATTTAAAAACAGTGTATATATATTTTTTTTCGAGCAATTAAAATATAAAACAAAACGCATCCAAATATCCAAATGTCCATGTGTATTCTTTCCATGAAAGAAAAAATAATTTTAAAAACCCATAATTATCGACCTTGAAAACGGTCTTCCTGCCTTAAGAAGAAAATTTATTTTTTTGTATACTGTAATGTAATTTTTCGGAATTACGTTCGCGAATACTCAGCGTACTTTACCGACAGTAATTTATTTATGAAATAATTATAGTGTTTAATTAATTTATGAAATAATTTTAATACGACAGTAATTAATGTATGAAATCAATGCATTTGCGATCAGATACAAGAACAAACAATAAAGAACAAGAAAATAAAGAAGAAATTTTTCATATACGTATATATATATATATATATACATGAAAAAATAATAGTGTTGGAAAAAAAAATGAAAATAAAGAAAACAGAACAATCGTATCGAAATTCGAGCAAGGTCACGTTACGAAATTCGTCATTCCATCTATTAGATAACAAGTGGATCTTTCTTCCTGTATCACCGTAACATTGACACAATTACGACTAGTTATGGAATCGACGCGACCTCACGAAATTAATAAAGAAGAAACAACGAGAAAAAAGCAAGAGAAGGAAATAGAAAAAGGCGCGAGTAGGACTAGACACGCGTCGTTTTCACGTATCCAAAGCTCTCGAACGACGAACAAACACAATTGGGAAATTTCTTAATATCTTGATGAGGCCTTGACCCTATGCCGGGACTGCCATGGCTTAAATGATTAGCGATAGGAACAATGACAACGAAGATATCGGGATAATTGCCGAACGAACACTTGAACAAATATAAATAATTATTCACACGATTTTGTTAATTTCGATGATCTTTATTATACCGGTTAAGTAACAATAGTAACAGTAGTAATCATTCTTTAATCATTATTATTCATTATTAATAATTAATAATAGAAATTCTTATTGCGTTATTATCATGATTATTAACAACTAATTATGGAATTATTATTATGCAATGACTATGGAATACTAATTATGTTAAAAGAATAGTGAGCCGAATCATGACAATACCAAGGATAGTGATAATGACGGTAATTGCAAAATAACGACGGTGTAACGATTTTAAAAAAATATTATTTACGTATATAATATGAAAAAAAGAACATTTTTTTACGTATTACATTACTTATATATTCGGGTGAAAAATGATGATGATGATAATAATAATGATACTAATAACAATCACACCAATAATTGCAACAATGGTTACATGACATTCATTATAGTTGTTGTTATTGTTATTAATTGTTATTAACATTATTATAATTGTTAGCATCATTATTATTATTACATTATTTTTGTCCTCAAATATATTTATTAATTTATTATTTATAATGCAATTATCAATTGTCATTATTATTATCATTGCATTGTCTTTATCCTTTAATTTCATTGATTTATTTATTACTTATATTTTTATTGTTATTATTGTTATTTTTGTAAAACGATAACGATGAAAACAAATAATTTATTAACGATTTTCCATTTATTGGATGTTTTTTATTTCAGCAATTGAGCTGAACGTGTAATTATTGCTGTAATTCATTCATGCTAAACTGATTTGCAATCGAAAAATTCGATACTCGACTTTCATCGTTAAAGATCGCGCGGAATATACATACGAGATTTTAAATTTTAGTTTAATTTTGTTGAAACCAAAATTTCGCAAATTTTGTAACTCCTAGGTGAGGATTTTTACGCAGGTGTGGATCAGATAAGTACGACAATGTCAAATATGGAGAGAAGAATTAGACGTCAAATAAATGGCGCGTGTTAATGCCTGAGAGTCTCGCGAGAAGAGGTGGAAACGGCGGCGAAGAGGGGAGCGGCGGGACGATTTTTGTTTAAAAGCCTCGAAATCCGACGACGCTCTGTCACATCTACTCCAACTTTTCGTTGGGACACACATTTTTCGAATCGACTCGTACCTTCATTTTCTTTCCCGTTTTCTTTTCGTTGCTAACGCATCGTTTACGAAACTGTGCCACGATTTCAAAATGCGCCTACGTAAGTACACAGCGTATGTTTCCTCGGTGGCGAAATTTCATCGCTACTGACTCTTCGCCGTTTTCACGATATAGCAGACTAAATTATATTTGTGAAAATATTTATATCCTTTGAACTTATGTGAAATTTTGTAAATTTGCTTTAACTAAAATTTTGATTTTTTTTTTAAATTCATTTTCATTGGATATTTTTCTAGAAAATTTTACAAATTTTGATTTTCTGAATTCGTGAAATATTTTGGCAATTTAGTTTGTCTAACTTTGTAACAATTTTTGGGAATTTTCATTGTTTAGATACGTACAAAATTTTAAAAATTGATATCGTTCAAATTTATAATTTTTTGTTTTAGTAAATTTTTATTGTGTAAATTTATTAAAAATTTACATTGTCAAAATGTATAAAAAGCTTAGAAATGCGAATTGCTTAAATTTATGCACATTTTTGAAAATCTACGTGCTCCCAATTTATGAAAAGTTTTATAAATTTATTACGAAATTCAAAAATTTAATAATTCGGTAATCGAATTTAATAAGTCGGTAATAAAATCAGCAATTTTTCGAAAATTATTCTACAATCGTCACACGGTTTGAATTTTTTAAACATTTTTCGTTTACCATTCGTCGCGGACTCAAAAAGCTTATTAGTGATATTTTTACGAATTGACATTGAAACAACTGGGGAAAATGTCGGAATAACAATTTAGAATTAAAAATAATGGACTATTCTCTGAAAAAAAAATTAGGGCAATGCGAATCTCGTCAAAAGTGACGATCGTTTATTAAGATAACAAAAAAAAATCGTCGAAAGAAAAGTTTGCTTCCATAAAAAACCTCGTTAGCCCAAACGCGGAAAAACGGGCTTAGGGTGATAACCCGAGTGCTAAAAATGTACGAAAAATTTGTCACAGTTTTGTTGATGGGTATTGGCATCCTGTGCGCGGTGGCAGCCGAGCAAAATTCGGAGAATGCGCCAAGCGTGTCTTTCCCTTCATCAGCGAACAAGGACGCCCCTGCGAAACGGCAAGATAAGTACGAAAACAACGCTAGGTTATTGGACGTTGCTGGCCGGATGGCAGGAAAGAGCGCGCGCACTTTCGCGACCAAATTAATAAAGGTAACAAAAATAAAAAGTTGATCATTTTTCCTTTTTTGAAACCTCAATTTGAATTAGTCTTTCGTGGAATCAGATCGATTAACGAGTAATCAAAACTGCGAATCTCAGTTTAAAAAATTTTTCATTCCAACAGCTCGAAAACGTTCGCTCCGCTAGCGAGGTTTCGTCGTTTTAGGGCAGTTCTCCAGTTTCTCGGCTGTTTTTTTACGGCTTCTTCAATAATTTTTTACGGGCAAACCATCAAAATAATCAATCTCATTGTTTTTGCATAATCTTTATTAACATTTAATTAAGCTTTACAAATTTTTTGAAGTCAAAATATATGATAGAATAAAAGTTATAGTGGCCGACAGGAAGACATAAAGCAAAAGAAGTGCTTGACGGTGACCAAGATTGCGGCTGTTCTGCTTATCGGAAATCAAAAATCCAAACGGCATTTTAATCTTCATATTCAAGACTAGCGATTTACCTAGAGTGAATTCTAAATTACAAAAATTGACTTTTTTATACACTTTTGAATATTTCATTCTATTTTTTACTCATTGTTTCTTAAGTTTTTGCTCGTAGAAAAAAAACTATCAAAGAAATCATGATAATCCTACGCCAATCACTGGCTTATAACATATTAATGATGCTGTATAAATTTAAACAAGATTGGTGCAGTAGTTTCTGAAATATCGTCGTCACCGTTTCGAAAAATGCTTTTTCGAGAAAAACGCGTTTGAAAGTTCGCGCATGTGCGGCGCGCGTTCCATATACCTGCTCCGTCTCAGGGCCGTAACTTGTGAACCACTTCGAATATCGAAAAATCCTTTGGCACACATTTTCTACACATGTTGTAGATGTGATGTATGAAAAAAAAATTGATTTTTTCGACCCGAGAAACTAGAGGACCCCGTTAAACAAGTGGCGCCATCCAACTCATTTTTTTTATACCTAATGGAAAGCAGTATAACCTAACTCCACGAAACGCAAAAACCGAATTAACATTTTAATGATTGACGAGAGTGAAACTTCGTTTTCACCGGGAAAGGGGTTTTTTTTGGAAATAAAAAAACCAAGTTTTTGTAAATCTTTTGGTTTCCAATACCAAATGTAAGTTTTTCATTGGTTTTTTTCGATCGTACAGCGTTTTTCTCCCTATTAAAGTGCCCTAATAATTGTCTTATATTCCGTTCTCATTCTCGTTCGTATCTGAACGGTTACCGTAACCTCTAAGTGTGCGCACGTCCGATTTAGGCTACGCTATCCCCCGTTTGTCGAGGGCACGGGGCAACTGCAGAAAACCCGTCAAAATGTAGTTTTATACCGTTACATATCATGTTATTCTATATATTATACAGGGTGTGGCGTAAATAGTGCACTACCGTTGAGGACTCGACATACCAGATAGCTAACTATAATTTATTATAATTTTAACCATTTTTATCCAAGAGTTTCAAACGAAAAAATTTTGAAAAAATGATTGTTTTTTATGGATTGTATTTTATTTACGCCACAACCATTTTTCACGATTGCTCTATTATTCAGCGGCATAGAACGGAAATAAATATGAAAAATAATGATTATTGTTAAAAATACCGCCAAATTTGTGACGAAAGATTAAACATTTGTCATAGAAATAAAAAAATGTTTGGTTAAATATGCTTAAAATTATAATATGTTATAGTTAACTTTCTGCTAAATTGAATCCTTAAAGGTAGACTACTATTTACGCCACACCCTGTGAGACGACAATATAGGTTATGTTACGTCATCGGAATTGCGTATGAAAAAGGCAATATCCAGGGAAACAAAAACGTTTTTTTAAAAAAACTTTTGGAAAACGTCCTTGCAATAAAACTTTTTTATTGAAATGCAATAAATACGCGAAACGAATGTGTTTTTTTGTTATTTTTTCGGACGATCAGGAAATTGTGAAGGACGCCGAGAAAAATTTCGTTTGCTCGCCGATCGGCGTTTCTACGGTGCTCTCGATGGCGTCATACGGCGCGCGAAGGTACACCGAGTTGGCCTTACGCTTGGCTCTCCAACTTCCCTCGTTAAGGTACCTCGGAAAAATAGGCTTCCAGAGCCTCGTCGACAACTTCACCGTGAGTTCCATTTGAAGCTCTGATCTCGAAAAGATTTCGCCATTTTGTCACTTGATAAGTGTTACGGATTGGCATGTGTTGATGTCGAAAGAAAAAAAAAATTTCACGCAGTCGCTTTACTAACATGACCATTACGCGATGTTTACGCTGGCGATGTCAGAGTCAGACTAAGAAAAGAAAACAGCTGCGCCAGTGGAAAAAAACTCGAAAGATGGCGCCAACATTCGCGCGATTTACCAACCATAACCCAAAGAGTGCCAAATGTGAAATGTCCAATATTAGCAGCATTTTTACGCAGGGCCTAAATATCAATTAAGGATGTATGTAAAAAATATCAACTCGTCTATTTTTCCATAAATTTAAAATATATGATAGAGTTGATCACGCTGCATCGATTTGAAAGAAATATTTAAGAATTAAAGCCTCGTTCAACTCCGTGTTATTTGTACCGGAAGTCGATAAAATCAAAGTGGAATGATAAAAAAGTATATGTATCTTTGTCAAAAGACGAGAAAAAAAGAATTTTCAGAAACTCCCTACATTTTTCAATTTAGTCACGAAAAGAGACCACTTTTATGGATTTCGCTATTATGGAGATATTTGTGGTTAAGTTTGACGTTTCAGTAGCGTTCTGTGAACTGCTGTTCAATTTAGTACGTCTACCATATTAGGGGCGTAAATATTTCTCGGGACAGAAATAACATTTTTTTAATGTGGTCGAGTACAAGTTGAGCCAAATATCAAATTGACTATTAAATTGATTTAAAATCATAAATTATTATACAAAGTGACATAATTTTTAAAAATTGTAGAATGCAAACATAAATGATCCGGCATTGGCATTACGACATATGAATTAACCTCAGAAAATAAACAGATTTATAGCGCAATTGACCTTACATACATCTTTAAAGCAGGATTCTACTTTGAAGCCATGAAAAAAACGCTATTTTCGTGAATGTTTTCTGAGAATACTATTAAAGATATCGATATGGGGTTTAAACTGTTCAATAAATACACTCTTTGAGTACATAAAAAAAAAATTCAAATGTATTTTATTCATTTTTTGTACACGTAAAATATGTTTAAAGGCAACGCCTCGAAAAGCAGGTACCGTTCCCGTGGTCGTGAAATCTTCCCGACGGATGGTCTGAAACAAAAAAATCAAATAGTTTCATGTTCAGTATGTCTTAAGGAACCGATCTAACTAGAATATTTTATATACGTGCAAAATTAACAAAATGGCGGCTAAAATACGAAAAACAAGATTCGTTTTGTTTTGAGTCTTTTTTTGCAATAAAAAAATAGTTCTAATCAAAATGTTAAGTTGATTGTAGTTAGGTCGGTTGGTACACACATATAGAATATGTGTTCCGAATTTCATAAGGATCGGTTTGGTACTTTTTGAGTTATCACGACCACGGTACTTGAAAATGTCGTTTCGAGAAAAACGCGTTTAAAGTTTTGGTGAGTGCGCTCAGTAGCGCGAGTGGTCACAATAGCTCGCTCAGGTAGGTGCGTTCGAAAGGCGAAAAAGGATAGTTAGACTGCTTCGAACTTTATAAAATTTTGACCGAACATTCTTGATCATATTTACTTTCGAAAAATGTAAAAAAAATTTTTTTTTTTTTCAACTTTTCAAAGTAGAATCCTGACTTAAAAAGGCCAAATGCCCATAGGGATCGAAAAGACAGACGGGTTAGTTCAGCAGGAAAGCAAAGGCGAGGAGAAAGACCAAAATATGGCGTGCGAAGATCGTTGTAAATATGTGGAGCCGATAAATTTTCGGCTCGGATGAATTCTTTTCAGACGTACGAGGAAGCCGAGCTCCGTATGGCGAACGGGATTTTCGTTCGTTCGGACGTTACGCTTAATCCGGATTTCATAGAAACGACGACGAGAACCTTTCGCTCGGAAGTGCAAAGTCTCGATTTCGCTAAAGCCACGGAAGCGAGCGACGCCATCAACGCGTGGTTCGATCAAAAGACGAACGGACGGATCAAGAGTGTCATTTCACCAGGTAAGATTAGATTTCTTTTTCGGAACGAAATAAAAAAGAAAAAAGCACGAAAGTGGTTGAGAGGATAAATTTACAGAGGATTTTATAGATCCCGAAAAACATATCGAAGCCTGCGCGAAATTTGTTTGTTTTCCGAACGCTCGAAAATCCATCGCGACCGCATTAAAAAAAATTTTTGTTTTTCGAAAATCCATCGATACTATTTTTTTTACACCGTTTATCAAAAGCCCATTTTTTTACAATCTTTTTCGAATTCTCGAACTAAATCACATTTTATTCGAAGTTTCTTTATCCAAGTTCGTGTCTGTACGCCGAGTAAACAAAACCTCGGTCGCGCGCCCTTGCGGCGTGACGCGAAGTTACGAAATCGCGCGGGTGTCTCCCTGCTTTGCAGGTAAACGTACAATTTCGGACGAGATTTCAACATTAGCCGGTGGATTCGGATTGAACGGCGTTCCGAGTGATTAGCATCGGATCCTACCGCTATTTATTTATTACTCAATAGAGCCGTATTAATCATTCGGTGTACACATGCTTGATCCGTCCGTTGTATGGGCCAATATCAGATAGCAGAGCGCGCTGGATTCTCGCTCGACACTTTTCATCAGCGAGCTTATATTTGCGGAGAACTTCAATTCGTTCGTCGTAATAATTACGATGACGCAATAAAATAATAATAATAATAATTTCGATTATTATATATGCACAACAATAATGACCAAAAAATAATAATAGTTATTATTATTATTGTCATTTGTCATATAAATGTCATTAACATTATTGTATTTAATATTATTATAAATAAATATAATAATAATATTGTAAATAAGATTAATAATTTTGAATTTTGATTATAATACGATAATTTTTTTAAACAACTAAAAAAACAAAAAGATCGCGAAATATTTGTAATATTGTTTGAAACTCGTCTAATTAATTTACCGTCAGACGATATAAGCGGCGGAGCGAGTCTCGTACTCGCGAACGCGATGTACTTCAAGGGAAGTTGGCAAACGGAGTTCGACCCGAAACTTACGAGGAACCGTACGTTCTACATCGACGGGTCGAGGGAAACGCAAGTTCCGAGCATGGAGGTAACGGGGGATTTCAGCTTCGGAATACTCGAAGAAGTCGGCGCCGCATTTCTCGAACTTCCGTACAAGGTACGAACGAGATTTGATAGCGATCAGTCGCGAACCGTGGATCGGCGATTATTGAATTTGACGGTTTGAGAACAGAGCGAAGACGAGGCACACAGAATCAGCATGTTCGTTTTACTCCCCATCGAGAAGGACGGTCTCGCCCAGTTGGAGAAGAACGTTGAAAAAATTACATTCGCGGAATTGTCTAGGAACAGCGTGTCCGGCCCAATTCGAGTCGTCATGCCGAAATTCAAGATTGAAAGTGAAATCGACCTGAAAGAACCCCTGAAACGGGTTAGTAACTTCAACGTTTACCAAGGGACCAAAGAAAAATTCGGTTGGTAAGGAGGACCGCGCTGGGTCGATAAAGAAGAACACGGTCGATAAGTTGCCATCTGATTGCTAAAAAAACGTCATATCAGTCTGTCACTGATGATGCGGTTTTAAAACGATAACAATAATTCATTTGCTCGATGGAAATACTGACCGAAATTTCTGATTTTGCGGGTTAAATGAAAGAAAAAGGGCTCTGCTGAAAAGCTCAGACTCGTCGTTTGCCTGAAATTTGATATATACAGGAGAAAACTTGGCTGTGAGAATTTTCCGCTCGGAAGCTTCATAAATATTCCCAAAGATCATTGTTTTACAATCCCACGATATTTTGAATTTGTATGACCCAGTAACGATATATCTCGCGTTGTTCGCAGTTGAACTTGGAGAGGTTATTCGAAGAGGCAGACTTTACGGGAATCATCCGTTACCCACCACTTTACGTGAGCAAAATTGTCCAGAAGGCTTTTATCGAAGTGGATGAAAAGGGCAGCGAAGCTGCGGCGGCCACTGGTCAGTATTCAGCGTATTTATGTATATGTTTGGCCAATCCAGAATCATATTATTAACACCCAACCTTAATATCTTATTGCACCCAACCTAAATATCTTATTGCACCTAACCTAAATATCTTATTGTATCTAACTTAAATATCTTATTGCACCTAACCTAAATATCTTATCGCACCTAACCTAAATACCCTGGTCGAATTTTTTTTCTCAATTTGTCATATTTTCTCCTTTGTTCCTCAATTTGGAGAAAATCGGGAAAAAAGAAATATCGATCTTGAAATATGCCGATTTTGCCCAATATTGCTCTTTTTCCGCATTATTCCGATTTTCTCATTTTATTTATGAGAATTTCCCATTTCCTAGCTTTCTTAAATGCCTTATTGGAAGAATTTCGGAGAAGTGATAAAAGCTCAGAAAATGAGTTTATCGGGAGAAATTCCCATTTTTTCCTTATTTTCGATCGAACTGTGAATGACAATTAATTGATTTTTGTAGAAGGGCGGTAACCTAAAAAGTATTTTGAAGTTTGTAATATAGAAGAAAATTAAAAAATGCAGGAAATAAAAAAAATTCAATCAATACGGAAAGAAATAGGGAAAGTTTAGAGAAATGCGGAAAATTGGTAAATTTCGGAGTAATTTTTCAATATTTCTCTCCGGATTTCTCCGAAAAGTGTCAATTCACTGAAAAAATCAGAGAAAAACGGAAAAGTTTTGTGACAAAATAGGAGTTTTTAAGACAAATGTGGAGAAATTTCGGAGAAATTTGGGAAAGTTCGGAGTAACGGGGAAATATTTTTTCTCCGGATTTCTCCGAAATCTCAGTTCACTGGAAAAATTGGACAAATTTTGGGAGAAAAGGGAATTTTTTTAGAAAAATGCGGGACAAAAATTGTACCAGGGTATCTTATCGCACCTAACCTAAATATCTTATGGCACCTAACCTGAATGTCTGATTCCACCTAACCTAAATATGATGATGGGCTTCAGGTGCAATCGTCGGTGCTAGAATGTTCAGCCCTATGAAGGACGAGTTTATCGTTGATCATCCGTTCATCGCGATCATCGCAACAAGAACGAAAAATCCTGTTAACCTCTTCACTGTACGTTTCACCGGAGACGAGAACAGTAAAAGCTAGGATAGATAATTTTTCTATTGTAGATTGATTTTATAAGAATAGCTTCATAATTATAATCTAATAAGTATAAGTATCTTTTTGTGATGCTCGGTTGGTAAGTTCCATTTTATCAAGCCCAATACACTCGTCAATTATTCAGTAAGAAAAAAAAACACTCTTCAACCGTCAAAAACACTTTCTACCAAAAATAAAAATACAAACCATAAGTTTTTGGAATATATTTCTCGTGATTTTTCTTCCGTTTGAAAAGTTTATGAATTTTTCAATGCGAAAAGATGATAAAAAGAACCGTCGATGAACCGCGGTCGAAACCCACTATTCCCCGCTTTTTTTTTTTTTTTGAGTTTTCGCGTTGAGAGTTTTCAGCCTCATCAAGTTGTACAGGCATAAGGCAGAAGTCAGTTATGAGCAGCAAACACGTCGACGGCTGGGCCCACGGTCGCTGCGCGAGCTTTGACAAAAACTCGTTCCCTTTACGCAAACCGGAAATAAAAGCGAGGCTTACAAAACGCTAACCTATCTGTCGTCTTTTGAGGGAAGCTCCGAGTTTCCGTTTCTTCCAGCTGCGGAGTGACCGAGAGAGGAATAGGGAGATTGGCTTGACACCATCTTCGGTATACATACGATCCTCTTCCCCCCCTCCCTATGTTGATGACGACCCACATAACCACGTCGCTTTTTCATCGCTGCTGCAACGTGCAATCCACCGACACTCCTCGTATCTCGAACGAGCATCCGCCCAATTATTCTCGCCGATTAATCCCTACTACGGATCGCTAGGTGGATAAACCCTCAAACGTTGCAAAAAGCTGCGGTAGATAAAATTTAATGAGATTTGCCGGGAAAAAAACGAGGGGTGGTGGGGGGTTGATAATGAAAAAATAATGGAATGTCGTCACGGAAAAATAGAATTTTGTCGTACGGGGTGGCTTGGAATTAACAACGAAATTGATTTTAAGGACGCGTAGAATTTTTTAATCGCGATTTCTGAAAGACGGATCATTTTTGTCGGTGCAAGGTCGTTAAATTTGTTGGTTTTATTGATACTAGATGGTAAATAGGTTATTATTAACGGAAATAATCATTGTTAAAAAATTAAGTATTTATTAATCCAAAAAACTACATATTTTGTTGCATATTTGCAACAAAACGAAATCTGTCTAAGAAATAATAAAACAATGATTTTCTAGTAAAAATATGATTGATTATTGAAAGACATCCTCTTACCTCTTACTTATATCGTTTTCTTCAGCCAAATATCACTATTTCACAAATAAATATTTTTTCGTAAACGAACTCGAAGAACGCGAAACAGGCTTGTACTCGTTCGTCACTTAAATCAAACACAAATACAAGTATCGCCATCTAGTGAGC
>JAPYZI010001910.1:0-27592 GCA_030523105.1 Ophioninae sp. A BG-2022a | reverse complement strand
AAAAGTAACGAGGAAACAAACTATACGCGAGGCTGGTTCTCCGCTTAATCGTTATGAGAGAGCCAGTCGACGCGGAGGATCGTTATCAACCCCCGGTTGATGCGTTTGAAACGATTTTGTTTGGGTTTGTTTGGGTTTGAAAGGGTCTGGATCGCGAATGATCGTTATCGAGCGAGACTGAAGCGTTTGAAAGGATTTTGTTTGGGTTTGTTTGGGTTTGAAAGGGTCTGGATCGCGGGTGATCGTTATCGAGCGAGACTGAAGCGTTTGAAAGGATTTTGTTTGGGTTTGTTTGGGTTTGAGAGGGTCTGGATCGCGAGTGATCGATATCGAACGAGACTGAAGCGTTTGAAAGCATTTTGTTTGGGTTTGTTTGGGTTTGAAAGGGTCTGGATCACGAGTGATCGTTATCGAGCGAGACTGAAGCGTTAGAAAGGAATTTGTTTGGGTTTGTTTGGGTTACGAATTAACGAATCAAGGAATCCCACCACTTCCATCAATATTCCCCAATAAAAACCCTTTCTTCCAGATACGATATTTCTTCTCGCGATCTTGCGATCGTTTTAATCAATCGAAACATCGAAAAATCCAATTCGGCTAGCCATTTCGGCCTTCCAACTGGCCCGCTAGCTTCTTTGACCCTTTTTCGGTCCAAGGAACCTTCACCACCCCAATAAGTGATAAATAATCAGGAAGCGTTTCGAACGCTCACCGGAAGCGCAAAATCTCACTTCCGGTTCCATTCCGACATCCCTCAACCGTATTAGGTTACGGAAATAAAACCGTTGCGTTCAAAACTCACTTACGTTTCAATCAACGTTTTTCTCCCTTGCGAGAATCATTATTATTTCTTATTTCCTCGATTCTTCGTTTACGAAAACGTTTAACACTGCACGCGAACGATATATCTCGAGTGGACACTTTACGACTCGTTCACACATTATTACGAACCCAAACGAATCGTTTCTTCCTCGTCGCTAACAAAACCGAACAAAAATATATATTTTTAATCGGTTTTACGTTATTAGACGGAAAATTCGATCGAGTTTATCGGGGATTAAAGTTATCGGCTTCGGGTTAACTCGCGCAGCACTTTTCCACCTGGTAAACACATCGATACGTTTCGCCGGCACACTCGCGAATTCCTCGAGACTGGCGATTTTTATTAAACGCCAACGAAGAATAAAACTGACTTTTACAAGAAAAAAAATGAATTTTACCCCATTATTATTGTTATTTTTATCATTATTGTTATTATTATTATTATTAAGTGTACGAAAAAGGATTTCCAAGAACGTTACGTTATTAATTAATGATTTTTCGTATCTCGGAATTTTCGTCACACTTTTCACCGGTCCTGAAATTTATTTCTCAACGAAAAAAGTAACAAGAAAACACCTCTTTTATTCCTGCATTAATTTTTGATAACTCGGTCATATTCGCTGTCTCGCTCCCTCTCGCGAGTGACCTCTTTCTCCCTCTTCATCTCTCTTACCGAAGAAAAGTGGAAAAATTGAGAAAAGGGCAATAAAAAAAGAAGGAACAGGAACGATCATCATTCGTCGTTCGAGGAACATTGAGGTCGTTCGGTTTATAGAGATAATAAACAAACGAACGGCCTCAACGTTTCTTCCCACTTCGACGAATTTAGAGTCTCGATACAGCGGTGATTTTTGCTTGCTATTTGTTTTTTTGTTTTTTTTTTTTTTAAGTTTAGGAAATATTTTAGAGAATTTTAGGGATTTAAGCTTGCGTTTGGTTTTTTGGTTATATTTTTAAAAATCTTTTTTCTCATGTTTGGGTTAATGTATTTACGAATATTTTTTTGTTTTGTTTATGATTCGTACTTCTTCACTTTTACTATCGCACTGTGTTGTATTTTCCCGGAAATTCGCCGAGTTTTTGTCCTTTCGACTCCACGCACGAACGAGTTTCGTTTTTTCGTTGAATTTTTCTACGCTCGCGATTGTAACAATAGGAAGAACGAAAAAGAACGAAAGGAAAGAAAAAAAACAAAGAACAATCGCGCTCGTTTCCTCCCTTTCGGTCGGGTCGTTTCAACTCGTCGATGAATTTGTTTCGTTTCGGTGTTTTTCTTTACGTTTTCATTTTTTTTTTTGGTCTGTTTTTGTGTATAAAAAAAAAGCGACGATATACATGCGTCAGGGTGGTGGCATGATTGCGACTACTGGCTGGTAGTCGCGGCGCTGCCCTCGCGACCGAGAACGTTGACGGTGGCGTCCCTCGCGCTCTCGCGCCCCGGAACACATGCGCTGTTCGATTTACCGGCGCTTCGGCTCAACCCCTCGCCTCCCGCCCCTCTCTCCTACAACACTCGTCCGATCCACCGACCAACAACGCTCACCGTTATTCCCGAGAAAAATACAACGCGAAAAAAACCTCAGCGGCGCGCACTAATAATGTATGTCGCGCGTGTGTCTCGCGAGAACTGACGAACCTGACGCGCCGTGGCGCCACCGCGAACTAAACTCGGCCGACCGTTGCGCCTGTTTACTACTGCACGCCGCCACCGGTCCGAAGTTGGTACACTTCGAGAAACGTTTCTTGAAAACTTTTGATAAAAAATGTCGGTAGATGTTGATTGTTCAAAACGTCTTCGAGTAACGCCGACGTCTCGTCGTCTTTAATTTTCCAACTCGCTTGCACACTCTTTATCTTTCATGACGAGGTCACCGCTTTGAAACGTCGAAATCCGAATTTTAAATAATTACTGTAGATTCACGAAAATAGGGGATGACTTTCAGCACTACTTTTTATTCGAATCGCAGATGAACGTTCGAATGTTCCCCCAAGTACTTCTTTGTTCGTACTTCGAGAAAAAAAAATTACGGTGTTTACACTTCGAAAACGTGAAACGTACTGAAAAATAAAGGGATGGCGCTTCGATGTGAATGTAGCAATAATTTGCCCCTATGACGTGTAAATTACGCCCTCTGTAATAAATACCTCAAAATTAATAAAGGACCCTAATATTATCGGCATATGATAAGAAATGATCGTAATACTAATTATTCACATTTGCGAATGACGTTTTATATTTATCTACATATTTTCGTTCTCCGTTTCCGGTTATTCGTAAATTAAGTCGATTAATGGACATTTACCTTACGGTCTATCGAAACACTACGCTGCCCGCGCATCCGATTTATAAGAATACAACTAGAGCAACGAGTGGCGAAGTAGAACACTAAAATAACAACGAGAATTTCGCGTTGTAAAAATACCAAAAAGTACACAGAATTAGATTACGAAAAAACACTTTCAGGATCATTTTGACAAATGGGTCAATCTTATCATCGGTTGATCGGTTGGTCGATGAATAATTCGGTTTTTATTTCATTTTCTACTTGACATTTCCACCCTTTCACCGACGCGTTTTTACCATCAACCCTGTGGTTGGATTTCCGACCAGTGGCATTGAATTTTTGCTTGATACTTCGTCAAGCTCGAGCAATTTTCTACCTGACCGACGTTCGCTCGAATCTTTGTGACGAGGTTCGCTGCGGCGGCGTCCGAGGACGCTGACGGACTCTTCTAGATTGGCGGAACGTCTATGCATCGCGCAGTTTTCGCTCACCCGCAGTCTCGGCGCTTTCAAAATTTTTTTTATCTCCTTATCGTCATAATGCGGAACGTGTTGAAGAATGCGCTTCTGTTTTTCGTGAAGACAAACTCGCGATAACACCTCAGTATGCGGCGGGACAAACACGCAGCTTCATATTCTCGCGATTATAATACAATTCTCCTCCAACGTATTTTCTCCTAAATATGGATATAGAAATACGGGACGCGAGAAAAGAGGACTGCGAAGCCATCTTCGAGTTCGTGCAAGAATTAGCGCGCTTTGAAAAAATGCCGGATGGCCCGAAGCTTACTTACGAAGGTGAGTTTTTGTTTTCTGGCTTTATTTAATAACGCCTTTGTGTTAGATAACACAAAACGGGAATATCTTTTGAAGTTTTTAAAAAGGACGGTTTCGAAACTGAGCCGCCACTCTTCAGAGATGTCGTGGCCGTTCACAGGGGCAAAATAATCGGTCACGCTATGTACTACAACAGCTATTGCTCGTGGGAGGGGAAAGCCATGTTTCTCGACGAATTTTACGTCACTCCGGATTATCGGAACGAGGGTGTTGGCGGCAGGATATTCGCTGCGGTAGCCAAGGTACAAACAAATATTCAAAATCCTTTAAAATATTCAATTATCGATCAATAAATACAAAAAAATAAGAAAAATTACGTTGAATCATCAGAATCGTAATTGATCGAAGCAAATTCGTAAAAATTCAAAATTCAAACTTTACACGTGGTTTTTTTTTTTAAAAAAAAAGAAAAAAATATATCGCAACATCGCTCTCTTCTCCTGTTCTCTTTTCTCTGGCGCAGAGAGCCGTCGAGCACAATTGCGCGCGATTGGAATTTTCCGTACTCAAGTGGAATCCAGCGAAGAAATTTTACGCGAAGCGAGGGGCGGTCGATCTCACGGAATCCGAAGAGTGGCATCATTTTCGATTGGGCGGTGCGGCACTTGAAAAATTTCGAGATTCCAACAATTCGCGATAAGCCCATCCAATCGATCGATCAAATTTTCGTCAAAGATTTTCGTATTAAACAGATAATCATAATAAATAATATTATTGCTAATATATTTTTATAACTTTTATATATTTACTATTAATCGTTAATAACGATAATATTCAAATGTTACTGTTATTAATTATCAAATAAAAATAATACTGGAAATAAAGAGATAAAGATTTTTATTATTATTATTTAAAAATTCTTTATAAATTCGTTAGTAATTAACAAAACGAAAATATAAACAAAGAATAATAAATAAATCAATAAATCAATAAATAAATAATTAGAACGACATAATGATAGAAATGATAACAGTAATGAAGTGAGTTACGATTTGAGAATTTTTCGTATGTCAAAAAATAAATCTCGCCAACCAAAAAAAAGAAAAGAAAAAAACGAGATTTTGGGTTTTCGAAAGCAAAGCAATGAGCAGGGTAAGTAACATCCCACGAATAATAATCTTTTCATCGTTTTGGCAATTCCGTCACTATTTCGGAAATATAATTTTTGCAGCATTCGAGCCAGCCTCGAAACGACTTTTCGCCGAAGAGCAAAAACGCTTCCGAGGTTACGAGGGAACTCGCTTCCGGCAATGGGGATGGTATTGTTCGACGAGCTCGCAAGACCCGCTCTCACGATGTCGATTCGATTAAAAATATAGCCCACGATTGTATGAGCTGGGAAGCACGAGAAAATGATTTCGTCGATTGCGAAGCATCGGCCGTTTCAGAAAATTCATTCTCCTCCTGTTACGACGATTTCAGCATTCGCGTGAATCATTTTTATTCCAATTATTATTTTATTCAAATAACTGTTTTTTTTTTTTTTGTGAAATCAAAATTGCCATCTTTTTTGGTTGAAAAACAAATTGCGTTTTATTTGACTCTTTTAAATATTTATTTTCAATTCAGGTTTTCGAAAAGTGCATTTTTTATTCAGTTTTTCTCAAAAATAAACTATCGATTCAATTTTTAAAATAGTTCGTTATCAATTCATTTATTCAAACAATTTTTTAGTCAATTCAATTTTTACAAAATTATTATTTTCGATTTAAAACTCTTCAAAAAAAAAAAGAATATGTTTTTAAATGTTTTGTTTCGATGAAAATAAAAATGGAATAAAAAATTAACTTGATATTTTCGTGTTTTAGTAATAAATGAAAAATATAATCGCAAGAAAAATGATGGATTTTACAACGATAACATTCGTGCTTATATCGATTTTTCGATATTTAATTTATTCGATTTTTCGATATTGCAATATTTAATTTTTTTTATTTTTTCGATTTTTCGGTTTTTCGATATTTCGGGAACGAAAAAAAAAAAGTCTTTCGATTCCTCGGATTTCTTCGATGCGAGATCGTTCGAGGCGGTCGAGGAGAAGAGGCAGGCGATTATTCGTAGCAAATGGGGAGGATACGGATTGCACTTGAGTCTGTGGGACGAGAAAAATGCTCCGGTAACGAAAATACGTGAAAGGGAAGATTTGATACTGGACACTTCGGAGTACAGTGGGACTCTGTCGGATCGTATGGTCGGAGCTTGCTCGTCTTTTCTGACAAAATCTCCCGAGAATGGAAGATACGTGTTGAGCAAATGCGATCTCAACGGAATGGTGATTCAATTCGGACTTGTTCTTTTAACTCGAAGTCCTTCGAATTCATTTTCTTCCTCCTCTTTGACGATTCGTTTCAATTTATTTCATTTCATATCGCGATTTATTTTATTTTTATTTATTGAAATTCTGATCACTATTTTATTAATCTTATTTATTTCTTATCATTTATGTTGTTAATTGTTAATTAATTTTTATATTAATTAATTGACTATTTATTAATTTATTTTTATTTAATATTTCGGTATTTTTTCATCCAAGTATTTATTCGTTTAAAATCCTGACATTTCATTCCATAAAATTACATCGATTTTCCAATTGCACGATTAATTGAAAAAAAAATCGTTGTAAAATCGGCATCTCAACGATTTTTCGATTTCCAGAGGTTGCACGACATTACGATTCTCCGTAATCATCGTTATCTGCAATACCTCGACTTGTCCCACAATTCCTTGAACGACCTAAGTGCACTCGGGGAAATCCCTTATCTCCTATTTTTGAACGCGTCGCACAACAAGATTAAGGACTTCTTGAATTTCTCGGCACCTTGGTTTCTCACTTACGTTAATTTGTCCCACAACGACATAGCTGTCATGACCGATTTGACGAAATTTTGGAGCATCGTTAGACTCGATTTGTCCCACAATGCGATCGAGACGATAAACGGTCTGCAAAATTTGAGGTTCACCATTTTTCTCTTAATCAAATTCGTCAAAAAAAAACCAAAAAGTCGATTTTTCAATAAAAACAATTTCTTTTTTTAATTTCTAAAATTCCGAAAAAGCTATAAAGAATATTCGATTTTCGATGTAAATAATTAAAGAACGTTCCCGAATAACGAATGGACAAAAACAGTGAAAAAACTCTATCTAAATTTCTTTAAAAATTCTTAAAATTCCTTACAAATATTTTTTGTATTTTTAAATTTTTATTTCGCGTATAAGCAGACCCCTTTTCTTTCAGATATCTCAAGTATCTCAATCTTTCGTACAATCTGATAGAGATCGTCTCGAATCTCGACGACTTGTTGAGCCTGGAAGAGCTCAATTTGGAGTACAATTGTGTAACGTCCTTCAAATCGGCGAATCCCGAAACAGGAATTAAAACACTGCCGAATCTTCGTACCTTGATAATGGGGCACAACCGATTGAGCAACCTTGAATTTTTTCAGGTACGGCCTTATTTTTTTCATTTTCGTCGAGCTACGAAACTTTTCATCGAATTATAAAAAAAAAAACATATAAATAATAATAATTACATGAACTAAAAATTTGATAAATAAAAATTAAAAATATTAATTAATAATACATTTAAAAAAATGATACCAAATATAGATACAACAATTTAAAAAAAACAACGAAAAATTAATTTAAAAAATAATAGAATCGTATAGATTTTCAATCGGTTGGTTAAAAAAAAATGTATTTTCAATTGTTCCAACCAACCGATTGATTTTCGATTAATAATAATTATAAATAAAAAAAATAAATAAATGCGAGAAAAAAAATTGGCAAAGGGCGCGAACGGGCTGCGTCTGATAGATTTGAGGCACAACAAAATCGCGGACCTCCTCGAAGTCTCGAATCTCAAGTGTTTCGTATACGAGGTCGATCTGCGTGGGAATCCTTGCACGAAATGGCCAAACTACAAAGACGTCGTACTCTTCTCGATGCCAAGCGTCAAATATTTGGACGGTTGTGAAATTACCGTTTCCGAAAAGGTACATTCGAACCCAAACAAACCCAAACCGTCGCGCGTCCAATTAATTCAAACGTAACTATTTTTTTTTTTTATTTGACACGTCACACGCTGAAAAAAAGGTTGCCGCGGCAACTCTGTTCGATCCTCCGGTTGAGTTACTCGCCGCGAGGAGCATCTCGAAATTGTTGCTCCTCGAGCAATTGAACGTACCGAAAATCGATGAGAGCGTCACTCCTTACGACATCAGAAGTTTGCCCCTCATCATTCTCAGCGGTCCCTCGGCGGTCAAGAAAGTCGCCCTTGGCATTCGAGTCGCCGATAAATTGGCCGAACGGGTAATAATAATAAAAATAATAATATATTTGCAAACATATATACTTGTAAATATTTAACTTTGCTGAAAATGTGCAAATTATTATTATTATTTTGTTGAAGCAATATAAACAAAATAATAATAATAATTTGGACATTTTCAGCAGAATTAAACATTTGAAAATATCCGTGTATCAAATTTATATCTTCGTTCATTCATTTATTTATTTGTTACTCTTGTGACGCATAATAATTGATCATAATATAGTTTTATTGAAAACAAAAATATTTAGTCATTATTGTTTATTTTTTATTGTCGTGTTATTATAAGAAAATTAATTGATCAAAAGAAAATAGCAAAATATTATTAAAATAAAGGTAATAATAATGTATTATTATGTATATATTTATAATTTATTACAATTATAATGTACGAGCTTTTTAAGCAGTGGAATCTTGGAATTATTAATACACTTTCCAACGCTATCGAGAAAATAATACAATCTAATTATATGAATTTTTACTTAAAAATAAATAATATCGAAGATATTTAAAAAAAAAAACAAAGTTTAAGAAGATTAATCGATAGGTGAATGAAACCTGCAGGTGAGATACTGTCGTAGCCACACGACCAGGGAAGTTCCCGAGGAGGAGGAGGAGTCGAAAGCTTATTACTTCGTGACGAGAGAAGAGTTCAACGAGATGACGAGGCGTGGTGAATTTTTGTCGATACAAGAGTTATTGGGAAACAGCTATGGATTTCGTGAGCAAATAAAAAAGGTTTTCTCAAATGAGAGGGGAAGCAAAAAATGGTATTTGTATTTCAATGAAATCGTTTTGGTTTTCACCAGACAGAAGAGAGATAGCTGCAATGCGAATGAGCAACAAAATAGGCATAACTCAAATGGACCTTAACGCGACAATCCAAATGATGAACAATTACGAAAACGTAAAGCCAATATTGGTGATCACCAAGTGCGAAAAGATTCACCGGGAATGGATCAACGAGAAGTTTCATATTTTCACGTGGATCCGGGACAGCGTTGAGAATTTATTAGCCATGAAAATTGGACGAAACATCGTCACCGAAAGTCCAGAAAATTCGGAAAGCAAAATTCAGTTCATAAGCGGTTTGGTGGACGAGGTAAAAATCGAAAATCAAAATCAAAGATTATTGATATATCGAACCCTTCGAATTAGGGCTAAATTCAAATCTCGAAATTGTTGTCTTCTTCAACTTCTATTTTTTCCAATACTTTGTTCTCGTTGATGATACGAATAACCAGGTCGTGAAGAATTTGTCGTTGCCCAGCGTTCACTCGAAATCCCAAATCGCCGACGAGGCCCCGACGGATCTGATGGAGGTCAGCAAAACGTATCTTCCGAAACCTACGAAAACGAGAGAGCAATTGAAAATGGAGGAAAAAAAGAGGCATATAAAGTTCAAGTCGGACAGTGACGTCGCTACGAAGGCTTTCGCGGTCGATTCGTCTCATTCTCTCAAGTCCTCGGATCTCAGAGTTAATTTTTATCAATTTTCGTTCAAACGTCGAAGATTCTCGTGAAAATTTATTTTATATAAAACTTCAAAAATCCAATGTCTCGTGCTGGTTGGACGTTGTGACTTTACAAACAAGAATCCACAAAACTCGGGCCTGATAAATTTTTTTATGGACAAAAGTCATTTTCCTATTTAAAAAAAACCTTCAATTAGATCTAAACGTAGCTATTCTAAATATCGGGCAAAAAGAAATTGTTTTTTCGAAATTCCCACTTTGAACATCAACATTTTCACTATATTTAGTATATAAACATTATTCAATAATATACATTAAATAATAATAATAAAATAATACATTCATAATTAAAAAAAAAAAATAGTGAGAAATGTTTTAAAAAATCAAACAAAAATTACTTCGGTGGAACTATTAATAACGCAGGTAATTCTGGACGAATATTCGAATATAATCGTCGACGACGAAGAAACGAAGCGAAAGCGAAAAAAAGCGCGAGCGATCCTCAGACAAAGCTTACTGAGGCTTCGAAGCGAGGGTGCCACCGAGGACGCGGAAGAACTCCCCGATTCGCTCTCGAGCACGCAATCCCTCCAAATATTCGTAATTATATTTGATAAATAAAATTTCAGCGATCACGAATGACAATTGACAAGTCAATGGAGCAGTGTCGTTAAAATTTTGACGCGATTGAACAGCCCGAAAGACGGGTCGTTGATCCTGAGGACTTGAAGAACGCGTACATCGATATTGTCCTGAAATCACGTATAGTCTACGTCGAGCAACACCAAAATAAGCCTGGATTTTATTGCCACGTGGTGAGAGGCAAAAATAATTCGAAGTATGCTTTAATTTCATAAAAAAGGTTTTTTTTTCATTTAATAAATTTATATAAATTTTTAATATCATATTTTCTATAATTTTCATAAACATTATATACAAATAGAGGTAAATTTATATGAACGAAACACAGATATTTACGGACATTTTCGATGCCGCGATCAAACGACTGGTCGACATAATTCGCGAGCTCCACACGAGCGAGCCTGCCCGAGAGCCAAAGTCGATACCTGAGATCGAATACCTTGAACGGTTTATCGTGCCGAAGAAGGTTCAAGCGATTGTCAAGGAGTTGCGCGAGTGAGTTAAAAAAAAGTCATATTTTCGTCAATGTTCCAATAATTTGAATTTCCGTTGGTCGTTGGAATCACGCAATAGATCTGATGGTGCCTCCATTGTGCAGGAGTCTATCAACCCCGAAGATGCAGATGAAGGCGTTGTTAAGGACCCACGGTGTAACGTCATGGAAGGATCCCATGCCCAGTCAAGCGTCTCAAGATCCGAAAGACTTTGTAAACTCGCGCGACGAGGTCATCACCAAGAAGCGTTCGAAATTCGAGCTTTATTAACGGAGAAAATAAAAAAGAAAAGAGTTTGAAGGAAAAGAGATCCGTAATTGCAGGGGTTAAAAAAAAAGTTTTTGAAAGGAAGAATTTGGCCTTTTTGTTTTATCATCATTGATAATTCAATCAAGTCGACGAGCTGAGTCTTTCTGAAGCGACTTTATCTCATTGGCCTTGTTGCGCTTGCCAGTGACATCGGGTTGGCCGAACTCGAGATCCTTCACCGACGTTTCTTAACGCTTCCTGCCGCACGCAAACATCGTCACCCCTGAACGGTATCGATTCCCGCGATACTCGCCTCTCTGTGCTTGAACCGGGTCGTTCCGATTCTCCTCGCCCACGAGTGCATTAATGGGCGTCTGCGCGATTGGATCTTCTCGCTTTTATACGAATGCCATTCTATCAGCGATCGCGTAAATTTTCGTAATCGATTTCACGCCGCGTTTCCACATCGCGTGATCATCGTTCGGCCGCGATCTCACAAATTCGTAAGCCCGTCTTCCCGATTTGCGACTCGACCTCGATCGTGTGACCCGTCCATTCTTTATTCCTCGTCGCCTCGTTGTTCTCGTGCTCGAGCATGTGCTTGTCGAGCTTTTGCTTCTTGTCGAAATGCTCGTCACAACGATCACACCTTTTGCACGAAAATAAAACAGTCACATGAATTATAATAATCATAATTATAATTATAATTTATCACAATTATAAATTTGTTTTATTAATTTTCCATAATAAAAATGTGAAGACTATGGAACTTAACATTTAGTTAGACATTAAATTATTATTATTATTATTATTATTTTGTATAAGGAGATCATAGTGCGTAACTAACTTGAAGATCGTTTTCTTCGCTGCTCTGGCCATGATTTTTTCCGGATCGTGAATTTTCTGATGTGCGAACAAATTGTATCTCTCTGCGAAGCTCTTGTCGCACAGTGAACAGGTGTAAGGTTTTTCACCGGTGTGAACTCTCATATGACGCTTCAAGTGGGAGGTCGAGAGTAGCGAGAGATTGCAAACCTGTCAGCAGAAAAAACGAGCCATGGTTGCAGTTGAAGAATCTCAATTGATCAATATGTCTTCTCTTTCTGTTGCGTAAACTCACGTGACACTGATAGGACTTTTTTCCAGTATGCGAGAGTGTGTGCATGTTGTAGGATGTATGATGAACGAAACGTTTGCCGCACAGTTCGCACTGATAGGGAGTTTCGCCCGTGTGCATCGGCAAGTGCCTCATAAGGGCCCCCTTTTGCGTGAAACACTTGTCGCACACGTTGCACTTGAAGGGACTAATTCCGTTGTGCATGCCGACGTGAATTTCAAGCGCGTGCTTGTGCTTGTACGCTTGGCCACACTTGTCGCACATGTAAGGACGAAGTCTCGAATGCGACCGTACATGCGTCTTCAAGTCCGCCGAAGTCCGCCATTTCTTGTTGCAAGTCGTGCAACTGTATTTCAAAGGCTTCTGCCTGTACTTCGACATCCTGCCGGACGTCCACGTATCCGAAGAATGACATTTCACCTCGGCAGGATCGTCGTCACTCTCGTCGCTGGAAATTCCTCCCACCCTCGAACCCACCGGGTCACCGGGAGTTTTTGTGGGCAATCCCTCGGATCGAAGCGTGCTGGAACGCTCAGGCTTGGAGAAGATGGATTCTAATGATGTTTTCCCCACAAGGGAGATGTCGTCAGGTTCGTTGTCGTTGCAACGATGGAAAGTGGAATCTTCCGTAGCCTGGATTTCCTCGCTTGTAGGAACTGCTCCCTCCAAGCTGTTCGCATTTCCCTCACACTGGAATCGATGCAAGATATTTAAATCTTGGCTCTCACAGATACTATTACTGTTGAGAATACTTAGTCACCTTTGGCTTGACTAACCTTCAGACTTTCCGCATCTAAAGAAGAAGCCCCATCCTTCTTATCAGATGAATCTTCATGGATTATGTCTTGATTCTCGTCAGGAGAGATCCTTCCCTGATCCACTCCTCTTCTGTTACTATAAACTTTGAGAATCTCACCCCTAACATTGCTCGCCGTCCACTGAGCATCTTCCAGCGTTTTGAAGAGCTCGTAACAATGCAGGCATATGTGCGAACTGCACAGATCAACAGTGGCGGGACCCAATACCTTCAGTACAAAACTGGCCAGTGGATCTCCGTTTCTCGGCAGAGAAGTGTAGAATATATTCAGCGAGCTAGCAATATCCAAATGCCCAGCGCAGACGAGACAGACTGATGCGCACATCTCGTCTAAAGTAATGCTTCCAACCTCCAGGGTTGGAGTACTTAGCATTTCGCTTCCACCTTTATCCTCAACAGTCGCCGTGTGTTGCAGCATTGCTGATTCAAAATACGTCAAACATAGGCATGTGACGGAGCTTCACGATATTGTGCGATTCCCGATGATCTAAGAATTAAGAGATTTGATTTTAACCTTGAGATTCTCAAAACGTGGACACTTTTCGCCAAAAATGTGCATAAGTTTTCTTCAACCAAATCAGTTTTGGTTTGGAATTCAAAACGATATTTTAAGGTTACAAACACCAAAAAACTCTCAGTTAGGCATCGAAGTTTACGGTTCTTTTAAAAATCTGAACAAGGTTTTGGAAGAGAATTTTATCAGCTTTGAGCTTATAGAGTTAACTGACTAAAATATAAAATTATTTGATGAAAAATGTGCATCGTATCAAGAGAGCAATAGTTGAGGTTATAATGACTTGCCTTCAATGCACATCACCGATTCAGCCTATCTTATAAATGTTGAAATGAGAAAATATATGCTGCGAGTTAGAAACTAAATGCATACTCACGTTTGGATTGCGTATCATCAATGAGGCGAAGTTACGATCAAAGAGTTCGACTCTTGCATCCAAAATAGCGACGAACAAAGTGGCGACGGGTGCGAATTCTTTCCGCAGGAATTTCCATTCTAGGGCACGTTGCAAACCATTTTTCACATTTTTTTATCTTTTCGCAAAAATTGACGATTGCGTATGAACGATTTTCTAAATAAAGTATACCTTTTCGACGGCACGTTGAAGAAGTTCGAAAGACGCGAGTCGTATATACGAATACGTGACTCACGACTGCGCATGCCCCGGTATAATGGTCAGAATAACTGTTGTAAGCGGAGTGTCTATTCAAATGCAAGCTTTATGCTATGCGATATAATCGTAATTTTATATATATGACGACACTCGTGGATGTCGAGTTTATCTTTATTAGTAAATTATCAAAATTTACCAATTAAGCTTATTGGTACACATCCAGTGCAGCGTACAGCTTCAGTCCGATTAGTACCGTCGAGTGTTCTCACATCTAGTGAGTGATTGCAAGAATACAAAGATCGACTTTGCCAAATTTTATCGGATTTATATTCAACTGCATATTTGACACGTTCAGCCGGTAAAAATCCTACTACCACATTTTCGGCTGAAAGAAATAGCTATTGTTCACCGTTCAACAAAGCGCGGGCTATCTTTTCTTTTTTGAAAAATCAGCCCCTCCATAAGTCATTTGTTATCTGTAATGCAGCTATCTCTCCCACACAGTCGCTCTTATCATGTAAAACTAAATAAATAAACTAAATAGAAAATGGAAAATATTTTTTTAAAAATTAACTACATAGAGTTCGGAATAATATCGGCGGAAAGAATTCTTTTATTCTTTTTAACATTGTATTTCATAGCACGGAATCTCTCGTCGATAGAACGTCCACCTGCGTCCTATTCAATCTTATATGTAACGCAAATAACAGAACAGGTGGCACGTTTTCTTTATCATGTTAATTAAAGTTTCGTATCGCCACGTCCTAAGTCTTTATATTTTAGTTACGGAACAACCTGAGCGATCTTATACGTATCCATAAATTACTTTAACCATAAATACGGTAATAGTTAGGCAAAAAAATAATAAATAAAAAATAATCGGAAAAAGAAAATAAAATAGGGTAAAAACGAAAAAAAGAGGAAACGGTTTTCAGTAATTTTGGGAATAGTGCATCTGTATAGTAAACGTTCCTGCGTATGCCGCCACCTCGCGCCAGCAGTGAACTCGTATAATCCAGGTGCGCGGCAGGTTACAATTTCGGTACTCCGTACTGGAGGACACGCTTGGTTATTGTATACGGGTATATCAAGGGTTATCAGCAGTGTGTGCGTCGTCTGTTGAGTCCAGCCAAGGACGCTCGTAGCTCTTCTCCTCTAGAAAACATGATTCAACCTTGGTAAATATCATTTTCCATCCCAGAGTGCAGGCGGCGTCTCTTTTTGAGGTTAACGGAGGAGTGACGGCTACGGCGACGACGCCGTCAGCATGACACCGGGATGTCGAAGACGTCGAAGGCCCGGGACGATCGTCTCGTCGCTTCTGCTCACTGGTAGTTTGTGGTGTGTCGTTTTCGCGGCGTGGATTCAACCCGCCACCCCAACTGGAAACGTACCTGATCCCGCTGCCGCGGACGCTGATCAGAACCTGCCGCAAATCCAGGGTCTCTATGATTCCAACGATCAAGTGGTGGTCCTAAATTCGACGAATTTCAAAAGCACGGTTTATGGCAGCGAGCGAGCGTGGCTAGTCGAATTCTACAACAGCTGGTGTAGCTATTGTCAAAGGTACGCCCTTACCTGGAAGTCACTGGCGCACAATGTAAGAGGTAAGCCATAGGAGGACGATGACGATGACGATGTTGATGAGAAACTTCGGTGATGCTAAACTTACGTGATTCGACAGGTTGGCGTGATACAGTGACAATAGCGGCTCTCGATTGCGCCGACGAGGACAACAATCCTCTCTGCAGGGAATTCGAGATTATGCGTTATCCAGAAATACGTTACTTCAGCCCGGACGAGAAGCCAGGCAAACTAGGGACCGAAGTGCACAAGGGAAAGGACGCGGATGAGCTGACGGTCAACCTTGTGAAGAGGCTTTGCAAAGAGCAGCAGGAGGGCAGAGGCGACAAGTGGCCGAATATAACACCCTTCAGAAGTTCAGAGATAAAGAACATCTGGGACGGCGTACCCGATGCCGTTCGTTATTTCTTCTTTATCTTCGAGGAAACGGACTCCTATCTGGGAGCACAGATAATACTGGACCTGAGGAACGTAACCAGTTTGATTCTGCGCTCTGTTAATTCGGACAATTCGCCTCTGTGCCTGATGCACAAGATCAAGAGATTTCCCAGTTTGGTGGTTTACGCGAGGGACGGTACGCAAAAGCGGTTACCAGCGTTGCGCGTGCCGACGAGAGAAGCAACGAGAAACATCATAGTGGAATTCGTGCGTTCCCATGGTATCGAAGTGTTGCTGGAAAAGTCAGAGGAGGTGGCAACGGCAGACGCAGCTGATCGTGTTGAACAGAGCACAACGAAAGCTATTCGCGAGATGAACGATGTCCTTTATCGAGCCGACCTCGAGGCCGCCCTCAGATTCTCCTTGAGCCACGAGATCTCTATGACCAAGTTAATCGAGGGACGAAGAATGAGCGCGCTGAAGAACTTCACGAGTATTCTGGCCTCGCATTTCCCGACGAGGAGCGCCACCGGAGACGCGATGTTTCTTGAGACGATAGCTCTTGTGATCGGATCGAAGAATACGACGAGCGGTGAGGATTTCGCTGCCTTGGTGACCTCCACCGAGCAGGAGATGTCGCCGGTATTCTCGGAGCGTAAAGAATGGATAGGCTGCAAACCGAGCAAGCCGGGGCTCCGAGGTTATCCTTGCGGTCTGTGGACACTCTTCCACACGTTGACCGTTGATTTCGCGGTGAAGAGCAGCATCGATCGTACCAACGAGGATCCTACCCGCGTCCTCAGAGCCATACACGGTTACGTCGATAATTTTTTCGGCTGCGCGGATTGCGCTAGGCACTTCGTCACGATGGCGGAGAAGAATCGCTTGAGCGAGGTCGGTAGCGCGGACGAGAGTGTGCTGTGGTTGTGGAGAGCACACAACGAAGTTAACGAGAGACTCGCCGGTGACGAGACCGAAGATCCGTCGTATCCAAAGATTCGTTATCCCTCGAAGACAAATTGTCCCAGTTGCAGAAACGACGATGATCGCTGGAACACCAGCGAGGTGCTCGTTTATCTGAAGAAAAAGTATTCTCGCTCGGCTGTCAACTACACGGGTAGCGCGATCAAATCCCAGCCCACACTTCCGAAAGACGATCGTTCAACGAAAGTGCGACGGGGCGATGGTCCGCTGATCACTCTGTACGAGCAACGCGTTAACGGTAAAAGATTCGGCTGGGATTTCACGATTTTCGATATAAGCATATGCGTCGTTCTCTATGTCGCTTCCGCGTCAATTCTCGTTCTCGTATGCATCAAATTCGCCGTCAAACGATCATCCCACAAGAAGCGAGTCTACGTTCACAGTCTTCTAGGAAAAGTTTGACGGGCCTCTTCCTACGTTCTTCATAAAACGATTCTTATTCAACAACTGGCGCATCCGTGACGTACTTCTGGACCGCAAGTTCGAATTATTCAATCATCGTAATTTCCGAGTTTCGCCTTCGGATACGAGGAACATCGTCGCTCTTCCTTCTGTACGAGAATGTTGCCAATAAATTTTTACTCATAAATACGTTTGTAACTTTTTGTCATTGTAGATCGTAGATGTCTCGTGAGAGCTTGCCACGAGGTGGACAAGCCCAAACGTGCTGGTTGCTCCCGAGGGTTCGAACCCATTTCGCGTACTGACATTTTCAAGAGTATCACTATGGCAAATGCATTCGGACGGAAAACGAGTCGTTTAATCGAAGTGTACGAAAAAAATAATTCGTACTCGCCTGGGGCATTCTTCCGGTACAGAGAGCGTCGATAATCCACCGGAAACGTCCGGATTCTGTCGGGCGCAACGGAAAAAAAAGCGTATCGTACTTCGAGAAACAATCGACGATAGATCGAGAGCGATCGAAGGAAGAGGCGATTCGCAGTTGACGGATTTTCTCGTCGAGGATGTGCGAGGGAATTGGCACTCTTCGGATCGAAGGCGCGAGGACGGTGAAGGGGACGAAACGAGGTCGCCGCCGGGGATCGCGATAACCTCGTCCGCGACGATCGTCCGTGCGTGACACACAATCAGCTTTCGAGCATCAACTTGTAAAAATAATCCTCGGCTCTCCGACAGGAGCAATTTTCCGTCTATTATTGCCCGCACAAAGGGGGGTAGGAATTTTAAGATAAATTGATTGCAGGTGAGTCGCGGCGTAACCGGGTCGCGGGGTGAACGCGCGGCCCACCGACCTCTTTCGGATCTCCTCGAGAAGAGCAAATTGAACCCACCAGGAAAATAGAGAGAGAGGGAGCAAAAGAGGTGCCTGGTACGTTGCTCGTAAGCGACCCCAACCCCCGAGCTTGTTCTCGGTTCGCGATATATATACGGAGGAACATTCGACGCGTGTTGCCTCAGTCGGACGTTGTTCCTCGCGCAAACGCGCTCGAGCTTCCTCCGGGCTGCTACGCTCTAATACCTGATGCATTCTTCTCTTCATCGCGAATGTACGATGAAGATGCGATCGGGAATTGAGGGACAACGAGTTTGAGCATAAATTTCAAGAAATAAAAAACAACACAGAAAGACATCGTTGTCCCGATGAGCGTAGAGGATGGAGCGACGGAGGAATCGCCGTCGCCGACCACCACGGAGGATCCGCTCGTAGGTAAGAGCCGAAATAAAAAAACGTCGTCCCTCTCTCTCTCTCCTCTCTTTCTCCCTCTCAGAGTCGTCCGAGGTAGCGCCTCTTCCGACGACCCTCCAGGAGCGTTTTCTTCGTGTAAAAAATCTGGTCAAACAGGCGATAGATTCGCACCGTACCTTCATGATTTACGGAAAATCACGAGTAATCCGTGAGTCCATGCTCGCGAGGGGATGGTGCGAAAAATTGTACACCGGGAGCGGGCAGAGAAGCAACGAACGCAGCGAAGAACCAGCGGCATCAGGTTCGACAGCGATTGAATACCGTTCGCTATCAGGGGCTCGCGTGTCTCTCTCGATCGTTTTGCAGGGCTTCGACCAGGAGGAAAGCAGCTAGAAGCGAGTCCGGTTACTCTATTGGCCGGTATTGGAGATCTCAAAGATCCGCGGAGCGAGCGTTTGCTCGTTTCAAGAATGCTGGCTGATGTGAGGGTCGATTTTTTATGGAACTCGGGATCCGAGTGGGCGGGATGGCCCTCGCGGGACAACCGGTCGACAATCTTCAATCGTTACTGCCGGGCTGCTTTCACCTCGAAAATTGGACTTTGCTCGAACGTCGGACAGATGCATTGGTACTACGAGGCCGATGTAGCTGAAGTTCTCTTTCCCCGTTGTTACAACGTCTCGCAGTGCGATCAGATGACTGCCTTCGTCCAAGACTTTCGGTAGTATGAGATCGAGTTTCGTGGTAGTTTGCGCGGAAGTTTCTCAGCTGCTCACTCAGCTTGAACGATTCTCTCAAGTTTCACCGCTTGCTTGAGTCTCCTCAAGTGGCTGATCGAGAAAACGGAAGTCGAGGGTGGACCGGTGAAAGCGAATAACGCTGGTGTGAACCCAACGACGACGACAGTGCCGCTCAAGCAGGCCCTCGAATTTGCTATAGCCAGATGCACCGAGTACATCGGTGGTCGCTCCCACGAGGACGTTGATCGTGACGTCGAGAGAATCTGGTCTCACCAATGGGACCAGTTCATACGCTGGTACTACAAAATCGTTCGAGACACCGGGAACGATGATGCAATTCGCAACGACTCGGCGGCCCTCCAAGTGAGTACGCGTTTATCCCGTTCTCACTCTCCTCTGTTCGTTCCACCTTCCATTCCACGACACGTCTGATTGCTGGTCGAGCAGAAATATTGTCTCGCCTCTCGGCACGTTCTGAAAAAAATGAGAAAGTATTGGCAACAATTGGATATGGACGGTACGATGAACATTTGGATACTCAAGCCGGGCAACAAGAGTCGCGGACGTGGAATCATCCTCGTCGATAAACTGGAGGACGTCGCGACCCGGATCGACCCCGCGAACAAGTCCGACGCTCGTTACGTCGTACAAAAGTACATTGGTAAATATGTAACACCGGAAGCACACTCCTCAGCTGTTTTTGTCCCGTCTGATCGAAAACACATGGGCAGAACGACCGATGCTGATCTACCGGACGAAATTCGACATAAGACAGTGGTTCATCGTAACGTGCGCTCAACCGTTGACACTCTGGATGTACAGGTGAGAGAACGAACGGAGAAAATGCGAGAGAGAAAGAGCGATTATTGCGTGACGATTCCATAATGAAGAACAGCCCTCTCGTTTCCCTCGCAGAGAGAGTTATCTCCGCTTTTGTTCGGAAAACTTTCGCCTGGAGGATTTTCACGAATCGATACACCTGTGCAACAACGCGGTTCAGTGCAAGTACGAAAACAGTCCTGATCGGGATCCGGCCTTGCCCACCGACAATATGTGGGACTCGACGACTTTGAAGGAATATCTGAAGTAAGCGGATGGAACAGAGCCGCGGGGTTGATACAGCCGTTTGGATTCTGATGGAAAGAATGGCACTTGACAGAGAGCGGGGCCACGGGAACGCCTGGGAGGAATTGATATATCCTGGAATGAGGCGTAGTCTCGTAGGTTCTCTATTGGCCAGTCAGGAAGCAATGGATCGTCGAAAAAATAGTTTCGAGCTTTACGGCGCTGATTTTATGCTGATGGAGGACTTTTCCGTTTGGTTGATCGAGATAAACAGTCATCCGGATATGAGTTATTCGTCCAGTGTTACAACCAGACTTTGCAAAACCGTTATGGAGGATACGATAAAGGGTGAGGAGTTTGATCCCCCTCGTGGACGCGCTACGAGACTCACTCTTCTCTCTTTCGTAGTCGTGATCGATCTTCGGGAGAACAAAAACGCCGATACGGGTCTCTTCGAATTGGCGTACAAGCAGAAGATGCCAAACAACTGTCAGCCTTATCCGGCTGTTGCTCTCTCCTTGCAGGGCACTCGGATAACGACGATTCGTGAAAAACCACCGAGTCGGGATTCGGTCGGTCCTCCGACACCCTCTCTTGTCAAATCCCCAAACGTGAGTAGCGTTCGACTGAAACGACTCAGAGAATTAGAGAGACAGAGAGATAGAGCAGAAGCGCCATCAACGACTCGTCCTGGCAGGTCGTCTCTTTAGGCAGAAACGCGAAAACGGCGACTCGAGGTTACGTCGGTCCCGTCATAGTCGATCTCATCGAGGAATTGGAGCTGCGACTCGATCAAGAATTCGTCACTCGTTGCAGACTCGACGCTGCGTCCAGCGCGCGAAATCGACAAGTTGGAGGGGGTTCCGCACCCGTTGGACGTTCCTCCAAAAATTCGCTTCTGTCCATCGAAACGATCGCGGGAACATCGCCAACGGAGGAAAGAGAGGGATCTCGTAACGGCGACCTCAGAACCGCGACGTCACGACCAAACGCCCAAACTCGCTCACCGAAGCCCCAAAAGTCTTCGCCGAAGGTCTCTGAAAAGGAAACAAAACAGGTGACACGCTCGGTTGCTCATTATCGTTGAAATGTCCGAGGGACGTTTCTTCTCTTTTCAACGATCAACAGGTTATCGATACGGCGATGAGAAACGCCGCGACGAGGTACAAGAAATACGGAATGGCTCCGGACGCAGCAGCGAGTCACAACAACAACAATAATCTTCCGAGTACGACGACGAAAAACGAAGCGGCGCCGCGACGAGGAACTTCGACGCGGAAGCGACGTCGGCGTCGAGTCAGGACGAAAGTCTCCGAGCAGCGAGTCGACGACATGTACGCCGTGGGTTCGGCGCTCTCCAAATGAGATCTCGGATCGAACAAAAGACGAATCGAACAAACGACTCTCGCGTGTAAACTGAGAAATGGAAAATAAAAAAAATAGCATAAAGTTCGAATAAATTTCAAGCCTTGTTTTTTGTCGTTTTTGTCGAGACGAAAGGAAATTAACGTATTCGATATGGCTGCCGGTTACGAGTTTCGAAATCGCGATTCCGTTGATTCCTTGGAAGCCGACGATTCCTCCTCGTCTTTTCGGGTATAAATGATAAATATTCTCCGTGAAAGGCGGTTCTCAGCCGTAGCTCGAAACTTGACGGCTACAGTTGCAAGCCTCGCGACGCGGCTCCTCCTCCGATCTGCTCTTGGCCGAGGCTCGCAGCGACGATTTGGAGGACAGCGAGAGGGACGAAAATTGGCGAAACGTCGCGAGATGGTTGGCCTCTTGCAACGAAGGAGGCTCGACGTCGAGCGAGAGGTACCCGCCGATCGGTGACGTTCCCCAATCTTGGCCAAGCGTGACGTCGTCCGCTCCTTCGTCGGTGACGGAGGCTAAAAAATATCGGCGTGGAATTCCGACAAAAAAGATGTCCCGTCCCTCGGCGCAAGCGACGAAAAATAGTACGGTGAATGAAAATCTCGAATCGACGAATCGTAGAAACACGAGCGAATAACTAACGCACTCGAGGAATTATTGAAAATGCATTTATCTTACAAATAAGGTTCGTGTCCGTTATACAATTCTCAAAGCGACCGTTCATCGTGACAAGCACTATATTACAAAATTCGCATGAGCGTCGACTCGACCGCGCGAGTGCGGTCAGCGTATAAGTAGAAAAGGAAAAAAAAACGAAGAGAAAAGAAAAAAGGTAAAATAAAATAAAAATAAAATCGGACGAGTCGACTCCCGAGCGACCAGCGACGGCGCCCGTCGCGTAACGCGCGCTACTTAATTTTGCGATTCGTCGATCGATCGATCGATCCTTGCTGTAACGGACGAACGAAAGCGACGCCCGACGACGAGAATCGCTCGATCGATTCGAATCTTTTTTTCCTCTCTCTCTCTCTCTCTCTCTCTCTCCCTTTATCTATCTATCTACTTTCTCTCCGGATCGTCGAGTTTTTTCTTTCAAGAACCTCGCCCGTCAACGAGATCTCGAATCGCGCGAGGAACAAAAAACAGGGTCGGGGCCGGGGGTGGGCAGGGGCCGAGGGGCGACGACGCGATGAGCACCCTCGAGAGGGGAAGTAGATCGGGCAGCGCAACGCCTCGGTTATCACACGCAAGATTGCACACGAGCGGTACAGACTCACGTAACTGGCTTGAGGGTGAACGATAGCTTCGGTCTCGAATTGTTCTTGCCGAGGATCTTCTTTTGCTCTTCCTTTATACGTTTCTCCTGTTCCTTCCTCATCTTCTGCCTCTCTTCCTCCATCAAACGCTGTTCCTCGACCATGGCGAGTCTCTCCTCGGCCTGCGATACGATATCGATCAGTCTTATGATTCGTCGAGTTTTTTGGGCGGGAAAGAAAGAAAAAAGGAGATTTATTTCACTCACCAGTTTTTTCTGGGCCTCCTCGATTTTTTTGTTGTTCTCCTCCATGATCCTTTCAAGCTCCTCGCGTTTTTTCCGCTCTTCCTCCTACAACGACAACGGCACACGTTTACACGAAGCATCGACAGATTTGCCCGATTTACCGCCGCGCGGTTCCATATATATATTTTTCTTGTTTATCTTTTTTCTTTTTTTTTCTTTTCGTTTATTTATAAATTTCTTTTTTTCAGTCTCGTCTTTTGCGTCATTCGTCACGTCCGGACGAAAGAAATAATAAGGAACGGTGGTGTTGGTGGTTGGTTGGTTGGTTGGTTGGTTGGTTGGTTGGTGGTGGTGGTGGTGGTGGTAGTCGTGGTTGACAATCGTCGCTGTTGTATCGCCGAGCCGCTGTAGACGTTGATCGACAAGGGACCGGGAGCGCGTCACGCATCCTAAGAACTTTTTGCGGTGGGGAAGGTTATCAGGGATATGCGTGATGATTTCTTTTTTTTCGTTGGCCCCCTTCTCCGTTGACAACCCGTTCTCTCATACGACTCTTTTCGCCATTGACGTTAATTGAACGTTTTCGTTTTTTTTTTCTGTTTTCATCGAAAAAAAATATCGATGGAAGAAAAGGAATGACAAGAACGATCTCGGGGGAGAGTTTTGTTCACGGGAAAACAAGAGAGACGGCCGCTTCGACGGAGCAAAGGATCGTAAAAAAAGAAAGGAAAGACAACAATTTTATATATTTCGTATGAAGTAAATAAAAAATATGAGTATATATAAATTGGATAATACCTGAATGTAGCTCTCACGCCAGCACGCAGGGGATGCCTTCTTCATCGACAATCGCGCACACTTCGCAGTGAGAATAAAACTGGCATCTTCCGTTGGTAGTCAGTTTAGGAAGCCGACCTATATATTCTTTTTTTTTCTATGCCGTGCCGTTTGTTGCTATGGGATTTGCTAATTTTTGCGTTTCTCTCTGTCGATCTTGATTTTGTCCCTTACGATCTAAGCTCTCCATTATTTTTCTTTCTTTTCTCCTCGCACACGGTCTAACAACGGAGGTTGCTCTCTTTTCGAAGCTTACGCTTCACGCGTGTCTCATTATTTTCGAGAAAATAAATCATTTTCATACAGTATTACGAGACAAATGCGTTGTTTCTTTTTGTTGGTTTTTTTAAAAGTCTTTTCTGTTCCCCGGTCAGGCCCTAAGTACCGTCTCGAGAAAACACATCCGCGATTATTTATTTGAACGACCGAATATTCTCGATCTCTTACCGATCGTTCGGCAGGCCCACGATCGTGCGTGCTTTTGACGACAAAAGCGTCGTCATAGCCGCACAATCTACGTTTGCTCTTCTTACGCCTGGTTTCGTCCGGCGGTTCGCGATAAGAGTTTTTCAAAATCACGATAGGGTGGCTTGGCTAGGAGTAAAGATTTTTCGTGTTTTTTTTTTCTTTTGGGAACGCGTCGGAAGCCGCAGTTCGTAGATAAATTTTGAAAAAGAAGAAAAGAAGGCCCGCGATGCGAGCGAGCTTCGGAGCGCCGCGTTCGCGAGAGCTCGACGTAACGTTTCTCCTCGGAGAAGACGCGACTCGTCACGATCCTATCGCTTTCGCCTCCCGCGACGAGTCGAAAGTAGACCAGGGAGGGGAGAAACGTCGAGTCGACGACGATCGCGGCGCACTCGAGCTCCAATTATCGTCCGATGTTTCTACGGATCGGTCTTACCTCTCGTCTTTTTTCCTCCTCGCGGAGCTTGGCCTGGCGCCATTCCATCTCCTCCATCATTTGACGCTCCATGGCCCGCTTGGCCTCTTCGACACGCCTCCGCACCTCCGCCTCGATCTCCTCCTTTCTCTTCTCTAGCTCCTCCTCGACACGCTTCTGGACCAGCTCCTCGATCCTCTTGGCCGCCTCCTCCTCGACCATTTTTTGCTCCGTCTCGCGTTGTCGCCTGCACCCGTGTATTACCGTTATTCCTCTCTACCCTTTCCGTGCCGTCGGGCTCCGAGTAACTCCGCACCACATATTTCCGTGTCTACTCTCTACTCGCGACGGCCGACAAACGTTGGGCAATACTAATGGGGCGTTACGCGCCTCGGCCGAGTAAAAGCGCTCGAACGGTGTCTTACCGAAGGGCGGCCGTCGCCAGGATTTTCTTAGCGTATTCGTTCTTTTTCCTGACAACACGAGTACAAAGAAAAAAAAATGTGTAGGGCAGCGGTGGTGACGGTGATGATGATAGGTAGTGACGGTGGTAGCGGTAGGGTAGTGTCGGTAGTGTTTACAGTGGCATCGGGAACATTGACGGAACAGGGGATAAAATAAAGAAAAAGAAAACGAGCGGCCGAGAAGCGGCGAACATAAAAGTTTCGCTACCTCTGTCGCTCCATTTCAGCCAAACGTTCGACCTCGTCCATTTTGCGATCCCTCTCCCGATGATAGGATCGCTTTTTGTGACTGACTATGTGAACATCGTCCGAGGCGTCGGTTCCGCTGCTCGAGGTCGGCGAGTGCGAGCGTTTCCTGGAAAACCGACCAGACGAAAAATGCGGTATAACCTCCACTAGAGATTGGGCGTGTAAACTACGGCGCGCTGTGTACCTCGACTTGGAGCTACGTTCCTTCGGTTTCTCCGAATATTTACTGCCCGATCGTTTTTCTCGGGATTTCGAACGCTTTCGGGAATGTTTGCTCTTGTGACGGCGTCTTCCGCTGCCACTTGGTGATTTCGTTCGCGATCTAGATCTACCCATTTTTTTCGAGTCAACTGTCTCGAGCAATATTTCGCAGTAGGAACGCGACGGCGACGGCGACGACGCGACGACGACGACGACGCGTGTGTACGGAGCGAAGGAGGAGTCGAGGGGTGAACGGCGCTCTTTAGCGGCGGAAAACGCGACAAACGCAGATTTGTCCACCCCACCAAAAGCTGGCACTTTAATCGTTTAAATCTTTTCTTTCAACCATGCGTGAACAATTAGTATTCTCAAGTGCTCCAAGAAATTAAAAACGTTTTCCTCCTTACGCACGGTCAAATATAAGGGCAGTGGAGGATTGAGCATTAAACTTTCAATGGCGTATCTGGCATGACTGCCGTACGCTAACGAATTGTGAGGAGCTACGCTGTTGCCGTTACTCGCGCCACCCGTGTTGTCAATGGCAAGCTGATAGCCGATCTGCTTTATCGCTCGAGCAGTCGTGGCAAACATACTCGTGTGGCGTGGTTTCATTGGTCCCTATGTTTGATTCCCACGCGTTAAATAAATCGTGATCTCGTCCGTATTTTTCACTTCTCTCTCCTGACCTGTATAAGTATACGATATACGAATGGATATTAGTAAAAAATCTTGGAAGCATGGAGAATCGTTCAGTCAAATTCATCCCGCTACTTTTCCGCTCAGTGGTCAATTCACCCCCACCAACGAAGTCAGATGAGCATAGAAGCACAGTTCTTAAGGATTATATGTGCTGATTCTGCTGGGGGCTGCCCCCATTGGTAGTTCTCAAGCAGCGGCGTTGACGGCGGTTTTCATTGTCGCTCTCGCTTTCACTCGTTGGGAGAATTATGGCGTTCTGCTTACTCCTGTAGATGTTATGCTTCGGGGCATAGTCGTGCCCTGCTTCCTCTTATAGGTATTGTAATATACAGGGTGTCCCACGATGGAATGTCATCCATGAAATGGTGGTTTAAGGGGTGAATTATTATTAATATTTCAACAAATCCACCATTTCATTCGCCTTGAACTCTCCATTTCTAAGGAAAAATGTCAAAAAAATATTCTAGAAACGTTTTTTCCATTTTCCCAGTCTAATTTTGCACTTTCAGCAAAAACTCGGGCATATTCGTAATCAGCGGGAAATTTCCGATCAAATATACCCTTTTAATACTTAAAAAACGGAAAAAAAAATTTTTTCGTCTTCCCAGCCCACTTTTCCGAAATCTCAAAAATCGCGATATTTCAAAAGGTCGTAGGATAATCTTCTCGTGGGCTATAGGGATTCATTTGGGGGGTTCGGAAAAGGTTTTTGCCTAACTTAAATAATGGCGTTGGATTCGTATCGATATCTCTTTTAGTTTCCCCGGAAAGTCCACTTGAAAAATCGCTAAAAAAAA
>JAPYZI010001909.1:0-27603 GCA_030523105.1 Ophioninae sp. A BG-2022a | reverse complement strand
ATCGTCAAACGTCAAAACGCGTCATTTGACGTTTCGGATTAGTCAGCTGATATTGTCAGTTGATACCATCTTGGATACGCAAGTTCAATATAGATACGCGTGATTTGACGTTTAATGCATTGTCTGCTATAAATTTCAGACAGTGTGGGTACGCAAATAGTCAGCGCGGACGTCGAAGGTTTGCGGACTGTTTGACGCGTATGACATTTCGTAATGCCAGAACACGATTGTCTGCTATTTGTAATATACAAAATCATGACTCGAGACATCGAGCGATTATATCTTATTTTAGGCGTTGTTTAATATTTCAGTTCGAAAAAATTACAGTACGTGTCTTTGTCTTTTTTTCTCTTCATTCAGAAGACGAAAGTGGGAACACAAAGACGTTCTGGAAACATTTGTATTTAATGACTATTTGGAAAGTACCCAGCATCGGAATAAAAGGAAGTTTGGTACTTTTTTTCTGACAAATTGACCGTGGCTCTGTTTGAAGCCCCGGTTCGATTTCTTACACAATAAATAATTAATCGATGTCCCTGATGGCGTTGAAGGACGCGCCCGACACACATAGCACATAACGAACGAAGTAGCTGAGCATTTGTTTCGCTTGCCCGGCCAGTTCGACGGGGGCATAGTCTGCTTTTATTTTCCGTCATGTTGGGTACGTAAGTTCAGAGTGCGCGTTTGACAGATAATGCGGACTCTGAACTTGTAACGTTTGAGAACGTAATGACTGACAGATGAGAGACCAGCGGTTTTGACGTTTCGTGTGCCGTCTGCTACAACTTTCTGTCATCTTGTGTATGCAAGTGTAGGGCGCGCGTTAAGGATCTGCCTATCTGCACCTCCGCGATGTTTGAAAGATGACGGCGCGCACGATTGGATGTTTTGCGTATCATGTCCTTAGGGTGCTTATTAACCAATCGGATTTGAGGCTCGTAACGCACCGGCAGATCTGACGTTTGTCGCGTCGATTTCTTTCGCTCCGCGAAGGCCGTGCTGAAATATGAAAATAGTCTACATTCATAATGCCTGTAACTTTCCGTGTGGGCTATGATGACCAATAATAAAACGTATTCCATTTTGGAGTACGTTTGACGAATAATAGGAACCAGCGCCTCGCGAATAAAGTTGAGCTGACATGTCCTTTCTAAACGATTATCGACGCGCGATAATCGCGATAATCATCGGAGGTTTTTTTTTCTTCTGAAAAAAAAAACTTGAAAAAAAGTCATAGCTTACCTTCGAAACGATAGCGAGGAAATTATTACTTTATTTCGGAACATTAAAACAAGTGAAAATTATTGTTTGTTAAGATTGCGAAAAAGAATGATAGTTTCCCTCTGATCCATCAGCACGTCCGAAAAAAACGGTCATAACGAAATAAAACCAAATGGTCTAAGTTTTTAATTATGGAAAGAAAGTCAAAGTCGATTTTCCATTTTTCTCCTTTTCTTTAAAGTCATGGATCGTTTCGATATTGACATGTCATTATTCAGATGTTTCCCAGACCATATTGAAAACGTCGACAGTCGCGATCTTTAGTACTGACAGATCTGTCAGTTCCGTCACGATGGATTTCTCCGCGGTTCCGTACAGGCGACAAAATATGAAGCGATTTCCAAAAAACACTGTAATGAATGGGGAAATTTTAGGCCGAGTGGTGATTTCGTTATGTGATAAGACAAATTTGGCATCAAAGGGAGTATGGGCTGAAGATTTGAAGAAAATTTGTAGTGATACATACGCAATTTCGAGAAACAAAAAAAGGATTCAGTACATCCGAAATTTCCTGAATCGACATCATCGTGTCATCAGTCGCTTTATTGGCGTGGAGAAAATTCGGCGGGAAATGTCAAAAGGGTCGAAATTGTAAGTACTAATGTAATTCTAATAATCTGTGAATTAAATTAATACTTTGTTTGGTAAATAAAAATTTCACGTATAAACGTTATTTCGGTATATTACGTCGGTAAATTTGGGATTTTCAAGTGCTGCCGTTTTGGGAGCACTTGAAAACCAAGTGCGACCTTTTTAACCCATTAACGCCTGAGAATCGCGATTTCTTCCATCATCTTCAAGCCCCGCTTTTATCATAAAAAAAATAATTTTAAAAAATACTTTCAAATATGACGGCTATTAACAAAAAACAGAAAAAGTCGATAACACTTTTTTCCAACATAGTTTTTCACACCGAATCCATTGGAAAGTCCTTTTTTTTAAATCATGGGTGCATAGAATAGTTGGAAATTAAACATTACATTTTTTAATTCATTGTAATCAACATTTTCACCCAAAAAATGGCGCATTTCACCCCCTGAGTAACACGAAAAATTTAACGCGTACTGTGCAAAATAAAAAGTAGTTGGATTTGGATGAATATCGGTACTCGGGGGTGTTTCACGTCGCGGATTATGATTCTGCTGTGGAAATTTTAAAATTCAAAATGGCACACACAATACGGCGGACAAAAATGGAAAAGTTGTTTCGAATTGCGTGGAATGTTGCATTCGGGGATTTTCGAGATCACTGATTACGATTCTGCTCTTCAAATTCCGAAATACAAAATGGCGGAGCTGTTATGGTGGAAAAAAATGCAAAAATATATTTCAACTACATAAAATATAGCACTCAGGGGCTTTCTAGATCACTGATTGTGATTCTTCTCTGAAAATTTCGATATTAGGAATGGAGGGCCCAATATGGCGGCCGAAAATGCAAACGATTTTCAATGATGACGTTTTTTTACAGCTTTGAAGAAGTCGGACGGTCCTTGCGTCGCGTCATTTTGGATGAACCGGAAATGCATCCAATTTCAGAAAGGTATTTATTCATTTGTTCGCGGGTTTATCATTATGATTCATGTGTACACATTATACAGGCTGTCGCATAACTTGAGGTATTCTTGAAAATGTGGGATTGGGGATGAAGTTCTGAGTCTATCAATATTGTTGTATTAATTTAATTCAATTAATTATAAAAATGTGTCAAAAATTTAATTAATCTAATTATGAAATTAAGAAATACCCTCGCAATGTATTAATATAATTATTCAATTTTAAAACAACTCTATTTTTTACTTATTATTACCTTCTAAATTGACCTTTTAAATAAACGGACCTAAAAATCACACCCTGACATACGCCGGCTCATGAGGCGCACCTGATTGACCCAACTTTCGTAGATACTTCAAATTGTGGGACAGCCTGTATAATGAGTACCGAAATTCTTCTTTCGTGCCCATCATTTTAGTCCTACTAGTATAGCGGACCACATCGAAGCCGAAAAAGTACGGTCGTTATCGGGAAGCAACGGGCAAGAAGTGAGCACAAAAAACAATTTTCTTTACAGGGATTAAAAATATTCAGAGATCCCGATTACACATTATTTTATTTCGATACCAAAAAAAAACGATCCTTTTTAGTTCACAGGTTTTTCCGAAATAGAAAAGAGCTCCGACAACGCCGGTTTGGCATTGCTGAAAAAAATTATCAGCAGCAGAGGAAATTTAGAAAAAGAAGGCGAAAGGCGAAAGAAAAATGTGGAGTGCGGTGTTCAATAAATTTCTTCTTAATTCCAAAACGATTCAGTCTTGGAGTTACTGATACGTTTCTGTTATTGTTCTTTATTTTCTTTTATTTTATCTTCCTTTCGCTGCATTTTCATTAAAAATAACTACAAAATCATTTCTTTACAGTTTTTATGTACATTTATTTACTAATAAGTATGAATACATACATTCGAAACCAAGCAGAGCAACAAGTTTTTGTGTAAAAAATTAAACGTATGTTAAACCTGAAGTTTTGTGTTCAATCACAACCGACGCACATCCAAATTTCGCAAAAATTGAATTTTGACAAACAAAGAAACAAAAACAAACAAAACAAACAAGAAAACGAAAATAAACAAAAAAAATAAAACCAACAAAACAAACCAGAAAACAAAAACAAACAAAAAAAAACGAGAAAACAAGAGAACAAATATAAGGACATTCAACAACCGAAATGATTCACATTCGGGTCTGACTAGTTTTTCCCTTCCGGAAAAATCGACCGATCAAGTCAGAGAGGTACAATTTTCAAATAGCAAGGTTGAAAAGAAGTTTCTTGCCACCGAACTTCAAGAATCTACAGTGATCTGAGCAGAACCGTTTTGTTTCGGTTCAGCGGGAATTGTTATAACACCGGTAACAATATTTTCTTTTTATTCCCTCGGTGTTTATCAAGTTTGAAACGCTCGCAACACTCGGAACACTCGAATTCCCGGTTCTCACTATGAACCTCATATGCATCAACAGTTTCACCATCGTTGCGCTCTTGTATGCTTTGCAAATGTTGCATGGGAAAAGATCGACATCTGCAAATAAATTGATTTTACTTTTTAACCGAAATTCACCAATCAATATTTTACTTTGAGGTCTACAAATTCAAAGTTCGAAGTAAGGTTTCTATGACACAAACTTACCGGCAATTTGTTCAGAGCAAATGTTCACAGATGCCTCCATTCGCCTGGATGCAATAACGAGTCCGGCGCAAGAGGCCCTCCATACAATTTGAGAGCATATCTCCAGGGACATTGCGCTCTACTTCCTCGAAGCGATGCTCGAGATCGGCCCGGTCCTACAAGGCTTGGCGGTACACTTGGGACTTGAGGTGGCCCCACATAAAAAAATCGAAGAGTTTTAGATCTGGGGATTGTGGTGGCCAGCCGCGCACCCCCCCTCGACCGATATACTGGTTTCTGCATATTTCGGTCACCGCGTGCCTTGCCATCTTGCTTGTGTAGGGCGGCGCACCGTCATGCTTTATCGCCGCACAGCAGCAGGAAAAAGTATGCTTTATCACCGCACAGCAGCAGGAAAAAGTATGCTTTATCGCCGCACAGCAGCAAGAAAAGTTCGAACCAACTTATACGGACGTGCAAATCGTTTGTACCCTCGTGCAAGCGGTTGTACCTCTTTGAATAAGTGTTCAATCTTTTTTGCCCGTTCAAATGAACGTTTAATAGTTTGTATACGATCGTATCAACGAGGACAAGTCGAGTTTGTCGTTGATTACACTTCCGATCCAATAAAAGATGCACGCAAAGCGCATGGTTTATCGCTGGAACGTGGGTCGGATGGGTAACATCCAAACCCCGGCAAACGGAGGTAAAATCGACTGGCTCCGGAAGGGTCCTGGGATCCATAGGTCGTATTAGAAACCGCCCCATCGAGTCTGTCGTTGATTTCACCTCCGATCTAGTAAAATATACACGCAAAGTGCCCGAGTTACTGTTGGAACGTGGGTCGGACGATTAGCGCCCAATCCCCGGCGAACGGAGGTGAAATTAACTCTGTTAAGACGTGTTCTAGGATCCGTGGAACGTACTAGAAACCACCCTATAGAGACTTTCGTCGACTTCAGGTCCGATCCAGTGAAAGATGTATGCAAAGCGCGTGGTCTATCGTTTAAACACGTCTAAAGTGATCATCGCCCAGTGCCCGGCAAACGGAAATGAACTCTTCTCTGGCCCGACGTTTTGTGGTATCATAGAAATCGCCCCGTCAAGTCCGTCGTTGATTTCACCCCCGATCTAACAAAATACGCACGCGATGTGCATGGTCTACCAAAGAAACACGGCTCAGACCAACCGATGCTCGGCAAACGGAGGTGAAATCAACGCGGTCGGAATGTTTTCTCGTATCAGTGAATAATACGTAAAAACACGTCAAAATAATACGTGAAATCACCGACAGACTATACGGCGTGGTTTCAATTATGTCTTACTGATACCAGAAGATGTCCGGACAGAGTCGATTTCACCACCGTTTGTTGGCTCAGGGTGACAATCTTACAAGTTGCGTTATGGCGCATGGAATTGTGAACACCAGACTTGTAATCGCGAAGCTGCCAAGTAAACGTCTTATCACCGGTGTGCTGTTGAAGATGCATCTATAATACAGCTTGTCGCACAATCGAGTATCCGCAAGCATTGCACACGTCAATTCGTAATTTCGAGTGGACAGCTTGTATATGATTGTAACGTATGATGAGCCTGTCACGAGGAGAACAAGAGAAATATAAGGAGATGAGGTGAGAAACGGTATTAAATCTGAAGTACGAGATGGAACAGGCAGAAGTGGTCGCCAAATTGGAGAATAACTTTGAGGAAGACAACATATTAAAAGCCGAGGAGACGACGAGGTTGCTGGGTTTAAGGTCGGAACGTCGGGAACTGCTGCCGAAGATACCGAAGGTGTAAGCCACGTCTATGCCGAAACAAGCATATACCTGGCTCCGGAGGATACGATTCACAAGAAAAAAAACTCGGACCTCATCATGGTCCCCTATTACCATCTGACATCTGGATGTGTAGATAGTCTATCCACCTCCCCGAGCGAAACGAAACGTATGTAAAAGGTGAGACAAATATTGCATATGTGAATGACGAATTCCTTCATTATTGTATTAATTCAAAGGTACGTATTTGCAGACGAAGATTATACTTGTGGTGCGCAAAAAATATAAATATTAATCTGTGTTAAATTCAATAAAGAAAATAACGTGTTATATGATTCTTGGGCATTTCAAGTGTGCGTAACTTATCCAACACAATTTTAATTTCACTGAACCTTTTAACATAACTCACGTTTAGTATATTTACAATATACAAAATATTTACAAACGTTAAAATATTTACAGGGGATCCGCAAGGCATTTTTAACGAGATTAATTATTCATACAAGTAGCAAAAATTCATACAAGTAGCAAAAAATACAACAAACGGATTTCAAGGCTTTCTAAAAGCCGAAAATATTATTGCGTTTAGCCATCGACTTCTCAGCGTCCGCGAAATCATAAAGACATCCGGCCTCTTTCCTCGTAACCCTGTATATAATAACCGACATGAGCTATCATCATGGTTATAAAATCCGAGTCAAATTCGCTCTGTTTAGATCTCAAATATCGAACTCGCGACCGCCAAGAGTCGACACAAAGGTTTTTCCACTCTCTGATGTAATTTATTCCATATAAGGAACGAACGAAGGCGATTCTCCGAACCAAAGATACGTACGTAGAAGCGTACCTCTTTGCGAGCAATCTTACTAACCAATTCTTATCGACAGACCCAACTGACCAATCCTTAAAGAACTGCATCACCAAATTTCTATCTCTCTATGGTTCGCTCTCCCACAATCAATCCCCTCCTAATTTGCTCTTTGAAAAAGACTTCCTTCCGCAAATCAGTTTCCCAACAGTATCCGCCGCAATAAGATCGAAGTCTTCTGACTAATCCCATTGCATTTAGTTAGTCTCCGAACAGTATCCGCGGCAATAAGATCGAAGTCTCCCGACTAATGCCACGACAATCAGATCCAAGTCTTGCGACAGAAACCTTATAAATCAGATCTACATCTCCCGACATTATCCATGGAATCCAAATTATTAGGCTCATTAAATTTCAATTCTTTTATCGTTTTATACACGAAGTCAACGCGATTATTGTACGAACTCTCCACATCCAACGCGCACTCACACATCTGTATCTCTCTCAAAATCTCGTGCGTGTATATTCGACTCCGCTACTAGCAAGCGCATCAGGGCACCAGCGAACGCCCTTGTTTATACGACCGACAACCGAACACTTGGATCAGCGTCATCTGATCCGTAGCGAGCGCACACGTATTCACAACTTTCAACACAACAGAAAAATGTAAGCGGCGGATCATTGTCATTTATTCCGATCCATGTACTCCAAGCTTTCTTGTCAATTTCTTTATTCTTTTCCGTAAATCCACAAATCCAAACAGTAGCTTATAATAAACCTTCGTTAAGTTTGTGCAAGTCTGTCGAATTATTCCTTAATAACAACCCATCACATCAATACCTCAATTGCAGTCCATTCACGGCACTATCCCTTTTTACCCTCATTCCGAGCTATTGCGCTGGTCGTAGGCTTAAAAGAGGGATAACACACACATATATGTCCACGGCCTCTCAGGACGTGACACAAGCGAATCCCCATTCACTATGCAGTTAATAACGACGCGCCAAAACATGAAATCCCGAAAATTCTTGGACAACTTCGAAATATGGACATGACAGCATAAGAATGAGATTAAATGTATAAGTTGGAATTTTGAATTACGAAAATGAGCATCCATAGTTTTAAAATGAGTTAACGGATATCGATAAGTAAAAAGATTTTTTAGTAACATAATGTTGTAGTTTAAGAATTTGTACCCACAGATAATCGGCGAAGAATACAGAGGCTTTGAGATAGTCATCGCTTAAATGTTAAGAACACTGAAAATCCTTCACAAACGATGGCTAAATCGACTCATCAGAATAGGGAAGGCTACGGCAAGACTTTCATCTTTTAACCCTTAGCACTCCGTTGTCGCCGCTGAGGCGACATTGAAGTAGAAGCCAACAGCTCATCTCAAAAATCGTCCGGAGTACAAAGAGTTAAAACAAACTGACGACATAGCCAAGATAAGTGGCGATAACAAGCAAATATCTTGCACAAATACTGCAGCGTACCGGATCCAACATAATCTGAAACATATTGAAAATAAGAAAGTATTAAACAAAAGAGAAAACTGGTCGGAAGTGCAAAAAAGTGGCAGAAAAAAAATACATTTTTTATGTTAATACATTCTATGAATAAGCCACTTATTTTATATGAAAATAGAACGTACCGCTAAACGCCGGGGCATCTTGTTTAGAGGAGGTTCCACCTCTTGAGCAAATGCCCGATGTGGCCCCCTTCCTGATGGAAGCACAGCTCCAGTAGTTTCGTTATATTGGCCCTGGTGCGCTGCAACATTCGCCGCGTTATCATGGCAAACGCAGCCCTGGTGCGTTGCCCCATATCTTCCAGTGTCGTCGGCTCTGTTCGTAGACTATGTCCTTGATTTTTCCCCACATGAAAAAATCAAACGGAGTCAATCAGGACAAATCTCGCCGGCTACGAGACCGCTCCACGTATTCCGATGACGCGATTCGGGAATCGTTCGCGAAGAATCCTTAACGGGATTCTCGCGTTATGAGCAGGGTGATCATATTGCTGCCACCACATCTAAAGTTGAAGATCCCGAGGGACATCTTCCAAAAGGACTGGCAGAATATTATCCAAAAATTCGGCGTAGACTTCGCTATTCATATTCCCATCGAAAAACCATGGGCCAATAACTCGGTCATTCGGAATGCCCGCCCATACATTCACCCTCCACTGTTCTTGTTTCGGTACTCGAATGGTCCATCCAGGATTTTTAGAGCTCCATTGTAGAAAATTTTGCCGGTTGATAATTCCCCGCTTCGTGAATCTAGATACATCCGTAAACAGGACGTCTCTAAAAAAATTGGGGTCATTTCGAAGTTGTTCGGGACCCGAGACGCAAAATTCTAGACGTCGTTCATAGTCAAAAATCGTCAGATGTTGTACCTTCTGCGGCTTGTACAGATGTTTAACGCTCGTCAAAATTTTTCTAACAGTTTCTCAATGCATATCTATAGAACAAGAATGAAATAAACAACCGTTAACCCATTAACGCCGAGGTGATCAGAATTTTTACTAACTTTTCAACGTGTTTATTTATTATGTTATCAGACCAAAAAAATAATGCAATACCTCTATTCCTACGCGGAATTCGATGCTCTTTCAGAATCTGAGCTCAAAATTTAGATTAGACACCGAGAAAAAAAATATGGCCGATTTAACCGTCAAAAACGTGAAAATTTTCGAAAAAAATTTTTTTCGCATTTTTTTTCACAATGATACCGCAAAGCTATCAACTTGTTACAATGATCAGAGGTTATCATGGCACTCGAACATTAAGAGGAATTTTTTTCAGAAAACTTTATCCACGCGTTTTTACAAAATGGCGGCGAAAATGAAACAATTTTATAAAAATCTTAATCTATCGGTTTCTTCAAAACTATAAACTTGAGAAAAAAATTTTTTGAGACCAAATATGTCTTAAAATTAGTCGAAGAATACTGTAATATAGGCTGAGCATTTTTTTCCTTTTTCTTTCCCACAGTCCAACCCAGTCTTTCAATTTTATTACCTCCGCCTCGCCCACTTACATTCCGACGAAATCTTACACAAACATTAGAAAAGGTCTTAACATCCGTCCCGTGTACACTTTTGATTATCATCACCCGATGCAGCTGCATTTGAACTAGCTTCGGTCCTTCACCAAATTTATCGCTTCCGCTCATCCGCGGTCTCGAGTGAAATAGTCAAACACTGGTTTTCTGATTTCTCAGAAAACCATTTTCTATCCTTATCTCTGAGGAAAATTGCCGAAAGACGCTTCAAGCGTTATGTAGGCCCTTCCTCCCACTATTCTAAATTTCCCACGCTCCAGCCCTATAAGTTGCCCCTATTCTAGGCTAAGGTAGTCAGTAAGTCACCAAATTTGCAAGACACCGAATATCTGTCCGTCTAATAAACGTAGCTGAAGTGGGTCAACATCGTGTTCACCGAGTTGATTCATCCTACAACCGTGTTCCGTAGCGAGTCAGGCACTCCGTTTTTAATCGAAATTCGACGAACCTCCCCTAACCGATATCACAATACTCTTAAATTTTTGCAGAATTTTTGAAAACAGTTTTTAATTTTCGAAAATTTCAAAAAATCAAATTTTTCAAAAATACCTGAAAAGTTTTTGGAAAAATTTCCTTCAAGTGTTCCTTAACTACTTCTTTTCTAATTCTTTGCGTATACATTGTTTTTTTCTACTCTTAGCATTACCCAGAGACAACGGCGTGGACGTGGTAGAATTTTGTCTCCTTTGGGGTGCTTTTTTTCGGGAGTCCGCTTGCCTATCACGTTTCGGGGTGCTTTTTTTCGTGAGTTCCCTTGCCTCTCACGTTTCAGAGTGTTTCTTTTCGTGAGTCTTCTTGTCTTTCATTTTAACATTTCTTTAATCGGTGCTTTTTTGCCCAACAATTATTGCATACATATAGATTGCATTTTTCACAATAGATCCTTGTTTAGTTAACTACTTCAATTGCTAAATATTATATTCAAAAAGGTCAAACAAGTAAAACACTTCATACACGATCTAATAGGGACAAGTTAAAAAATTGTTCGAATGAAAAATGTCCAATAAGAACAAGGATCTATTGTGAAAAATGCTATCTATATGTATGCAATAATTGTTGGGCAAAAAAGCACTGATAAACGAAATGTTAAAATGAAAGACAAGGAGACTCACGAAAAGAAGCACTCCAAAACGTGAAAGGCAAGGGAACTCGCGAAAAAAAAGCACCCCAAAGGAAACAAAGTTCTACCACGTCCACGCCGTTGTCTCTGGGTAATGCTAACAGTAGAAAAAACAATGTATATGCACAGAATCAGAAAAGAAGTAGTCAAGGAACACTTGAAGGAAATTTTTCCAAAAATTTTTCACGTATTTTTGAAAAATTGGATTTTTTGAAATTTTCGAAAATTAAAAATTGTTTTAAAAAATTCTGGAAAAATTTAAGACTAATTTTAAGCCATTTTTGGTCCTAGACATTTTTTTCTCAAGTTTATAGTTTTGAAGAAACCGATAGATTAAGAATTTTATAAAATTTGTTCATTCTCGCCGCCATTTTGAAAAAACGCGTCGATGAATTTTTCTGAAAAAAAAATTCCTCTTAATGTTCGAGTGCCATGATCACCTCTTATCATTGTAAAAAGTTGATAGCTTTGCGGTATCATTGTAAAAAAAATTCGAAAAAAATTTTTTTTCGAAATTTTTCATGTTTTCCTCGTTTAAATCGGTCATATTTTTTTTTCTCGGTGTCTAATCGAAATTTTGAACTCAGATTCAGAAAGAGCATCGAATTCCGCGTAGGAATAGAGGTATCACATTATTTTTTTGGTTCGATAACATAATAAATAAACACGTTGAAAAGTTAGTAAACATTCTGATCACCTCGGCGTTAATGGGTTAAGGGATAGTATAAGCTTTATCCCATGACATAAACGTCTGAGAAGGATAAAGGAATTTTCGAAACGGTCCATTCGTCATAGTACACGTTGTCTTTACTGACGTGAAGTTGGCAACCGATTTTAAGGAGATCGATCTTTGCAATCAATTATACTCGGATTGCACCAGTTTGTACCACCTTAAATTTCGTTTGTACCTTAAGGGTGAAAAACATACGAGGGTACCGAAAAATGGCCGCAACTCGTTTAAGGGCAGGGCATCTTAATAAATAGTATTGTGGAGGTTTGAACCCGTTTGTACCGCGAAACAAGTATTTGGGTACAAACGATTAGTACGTTCGTCGGGGTTGGTAAAAACAATTGAACGTTATTTTTAAAAGGTACAAACGTTTTCACGTAGGTACAAATAATTTCCACGTTTGTACAACTTGTTACCATCGATTAAACGTTAATTCGAAGATGTACAAACGTTTGCATGTTCGTACGAGGGTACAAACGATTGAACCTTGATTAAAAGATGCACAAACGTTTCCGTGCGTATCCGGATTAAACGTTAATTTAAGGAGCCACAAACCTCCGCACGAAGGTATAATTTACACGTTCGTATGGGTCGGTACAAATGATTATTCCTTAATTGGAGGCGGTACAAACGTTTGCACGAATGTACAGATGATTTACATATTCGTACGAGTTGCGAAAAATAATTAAACGCTATTTCGAAGTAGTGCTGACATTTTCGCACGGGTGCAAACGATATACACGTTCGTACAAAAGTGTAAAGACGTTTGAACTTCACGTCGAAGCGGTACAAACGTTGAGCGGTACGTTATTCTGTAGACAATCCACAATCAACCGGAAACGGCAACTTAATATAGTCAATTTTGTGATTTTCATGATATATTGGCTATAGATAAGGACAAAAATTCGTTTTATTTTTAGAATTTAAAGTAATATTTGCGTACACCGACAAACTGCTAATGCAAACAATATGTGAGACAAATTTAGTTTCTGAGTAATTACTCTAGCAGTTGGAAAAAAAACACCTGCTACTAGAAAAAATTAAGGGCCCAGAAGGAATTCCCAAATTTTTCAGTAATTTTTGGAGGACGTTATATCGTTAAAAATGATCGTAACGAGATGAAAAAATCATTTTGGGGCTTGAAGTTTCTAGCTTCATGCGGCTGAAGTTGGCATTGTTGGTGGCCAGTGAAATTTCTTTTTTTAATAATCGTTTTTTTGTATGCGTTCAATAAGGTGAAAGGAGCTTTTGACCAAAAGGACAAAGTTTCTCAGCCCCCGGAACCTACCCTTATCAAGGGGTAAAAGTGAAAAAATAATGTTTCTGGTCGGATTGCAATAATCGTTTTTTTTATTGGCGATATCTTTTTATCGGTGAAAATCAATTTGGAAAAAAAATGCAACGATTTTCACCCCCTGGAACATACTCTACTCGGGGGATGAATGTGTAAAAAATTGTATCTCTCTCCAACAATACTTTTTTATCGGCATTAGCGTTTTCGTAGACCAGAAGGAGTTCACGAAAAAAATGGCAACGATTTCCGTCCACCGGAAACTACCCTTCGGCGAAAGGGGAGGGGGGTCTGAAATAGTGAAAAAAATTCATTTCCGTTGGTGTCGCAATAATTGGTTTTTTAATTGGCGATATCATTTTCGTGGACGAAAAGAAGTTCACAAAAAAATAACAACGATTTTTGTCCACGGGAAACTACCCTTCTGGGGGGAAGGGGCTAAAATTTGGAAAAAAAATCTATTTCCGGTGGCATCGCAAGAATCGTTTATTTTATTGGCGATATCATTTTGGCGGACTAAGAGAAGTTCACAAAAAAATAACAACGATTTTAGTCCACCGGGAACCACACTTCTGGAAGGTATCGGGTCAAATTTTGAAAAAATCCATGGACCACGAGGAGTTCACGAAACAAATCGTAACGATTTTCGTCCACCGAAAACTACCCGTCTGGGGGGCGGAGGGGGGCTGAAATTTTGTAAAAAATCCGTTTCCGGTTTTTATCGCGATAATCTTTTTTTTTTATTGTCGATATCGTTTCCGTGGACCAAAAGGAGTTCACGAAAAAAATAACAACGATTTTTGTCCACCGGAAATGATATTGCCAACAAGAAGAACGATTATCGCGACACCAGCGAAAACAGATTTTTTTCAAAATTTCAGCCCCCCCCCCCTCTCCAGAAGACTAGTTTCAAGTGGACGAAAATCGTTGTTATATTTTTTCGTGAACTCCTTCAGGTACATGAAAAAAATGTCGTCAATAAAAAAAAAACGATTATTGCGATATCACCGGAATTGAATTTTTGTTTAATTTAACCCGCCACCCCCCAGAAGGGTGGTTTCCGGTGAATAAACCCGTCGTTATTTGTTTGTGAACTTCTTTTGGTCTACGAAAATGATGTCGCCAATGCAAACAACGATTATTGCGATATCGCCAGAAAGGGATTTTTTCAAAATTTCAGCCTCCTTCACAGAAGCGTAGTTTCCGTCGGACAGAAATTGTTGCTATTTTTGTCGAGACATCCTTTTGGTCCACGAAAATTATATCGCCAATAAAATAAACGATTATTACGTATCCACCAGAAGTCGATTTTTTCAAAATTTCAGCCGCCCTCTGCCCCAGAAGGATGGTTTTCGGTGGACAAAAATTGTTATTTTTTTTATTAACTCCTTTTAGTCCACGCAAACGATATCGCCGACAAAAAAATGTGATTATAGATATTGGACGAGAGATACAATTTTTTAACTTTCATCCCCCGATAAGGGTAAGTTCCGGGTAATGAAAATCATTGCAATTTTTTTAACAAATTTATTTTTATGCATATAAAAGATATCGCCATTAAAATGAACGATTATTTCATACCGACCGGAAATATCATTCTTTTTCACTTTTACCCTTCTTTAAGGGCAAGTTCCGGGGGATGAAAAACTTTGTCTCTGCCTATAGCTGCTGTACCATTCTAAGGATAAGAGCGACAAAGAAATTTCCCAAATTTTGTTGTTTTTTTTGGGTCTACGACTTTGGAAATTTTTTTTCGTTTTAACTAACCTGACGGTTAGTTGATTTAGTTATTTCGCCTCGTTTAATTTTTTTTTGTCTCCCCGTCCAGTTTCACGGAGGTATCAAATATTGAATGAAAAATCATCTTTTTTCCATCAATCAGCAATATCCCAGCAAGCAATAGTCGTACTGCAAATATAGGGACAGTTCTGAAAACAAGAATAAATTCCCTACAAAACCTGTTAATTGATTATTAAAAATAATGTTTTTTTCAATCTTCGATATCCATTTGAAAAGACTACGTAAAAATGACTTTTTAGGTTATTTTAGAAAACCTGGTTGAAAGAGATACGTACCCAAAAACCCTACCAACGCTTAAAACGATCGGTCAAGCCGTTTTTTCGGACCGAATAGTCAAACTTTTGAAAATAATTAAGGGACCACGTTTTTGGTCCTTAAATGTCAATAAAAAATTATAATTAAACAAACAAATTTCATATTTTAGGGTAAAAATATTATCCGTATTTCGAAAAAACAAACCGTACAGACGGACATACAGATGTGCGTATGCACAAAAAGCTTAAACCTCATCGTGGTATGCTATGGGTGACGCAAATGGCGGCGATTGATGAATGATAAAACCAACATTTTTAACTATTTTTTTGTTTTCTAATTTTGATAACTTATTGATCCCAAAATAGCAAAGAAAACTTCTGCCGTTCATCAACCGCCGGTATTTGCGTCACCTAAAGCATACCACGTTGAGGTTTATATTTCTTGTGCATACGCACGTCTGTCTGTCCGTCCGTACGTTGTTTTTTCGAAATTTGATAATATTTGAACCCTAAAATAGCAAAATTTTTTTTTCATTATCATCATTTATTGACATTAAAGTTTTGGATATGTATCGAGCTAAAAAAAAACGTACAAACATTGGTACTTTTCGTAATGGTTGCCAGGTTAAAGCTGGTTTTCTTAAATAACCCAAAAAACGATTTTTTCGTACTTTTTCCAAATGACTTTCGAAGATTGAAAAAAAAATTATTTTTTTCGATAACCAATAAGTAGATTTTGTAGGGAATTTATTCTAGTTTTCAGAACTGCCCCTTTATTTGCAGTACGATTATTGGTTGCTGAAATTGATGGAAAAAGGAACATTTTTCGTTTAAAGTTTGATATCTCCGTGAAAAATGTACCTAGAAAGACGAAAAAAAACTTAATTAAAGCTAAATACGCAAGCTAACTGACCTTTAGGTTGGTTTAAACGAAAAAAAATGTCAAATGTCGGTAGACTAGAAAAAAAAAATTTTGAAAATTTTTTCTCGTTCTTATCCTTAGGATTGTGCAGTATAGTAGATATATTAAATTTGTATAGTAGATACAAATTTTTTACCAAAAAATCCCAAAACCCCAAATTTCAATCTTTAAATTGCATCTTTTTACACCTCGATATGATCATTAAAAAAAAGCCCTTCAAAAATCACGTAAAATTTGAGAATTTCTCCTGTTCCCTTCATTTTTTTCAGTAGTTGAGTTTTGGGGAAATACGCCCAAGGCCACATAGTTCTGTTAACTCGGCAAGGACGCTCTTCGCGTTTTTTTGCGAAAACTCCAACAATTCTTGGAATTTCGCTGTGACTATTGAACACAATATTCTTACTAAATTGAACTATCAATTTATGGAAAAAAAAACATCGAGTGTATGAACTTTATAAATGATGTTCCTGCTTTAAGGTACAAACAAAATTTGAGGTGGTACAAATGCGTGCAAATGGAATGGGAACAAACATTTTTAAAAACCGCCCCCCTTCAAACCGGTGGCCAACTTCATATACGTAAATTATTCTTCATTAATTTCTCGTTTCGCGTAGGGAGAAATCTTCGAATAGGCACGAAATTAGCGCGACACGATTATACGCGATTTCACCGGTATGTGCGCAATTCGCGAGTAAAAAAATTGCGGAAAAAAATTGTGGGCGAATATCTGTTAGGATAAATTATAGATACTTGCCCAGTTCGCGAGAAAGACCACGGGCGCCCTGAATTGGATTGGTTTCCATTGCCTGAATTACTTCTTCGCGTCTTGCATCTGCGACGGTATCCGATCGCAGCCTTCTTGGGGCTTTGAGTACGCCAGTTTCCTCGATTGTCTGAGCTAGGCTATAAATATTTAATAATTATTGGAGGAAGACTCAGTTACAATTCGAGCTCATTGTATCGCGAAAAAATAATTATAAATTGTTTCTTAAAAATTGGCATTTTTCAACTTTTTCCATCCTCACGTTTTTTAACATGTATTGAGATTTTATTTTTGCTGTATTTTATTAATATAAAATACTTGATAGACCTACCGTCGAAAACTTTGCCGCAAGGGCACAGGTTCGCCGTATTCTGCGCGGTAAATTCTTACTACCGCGCTAAAATTATTTTCCGCCCGGACGAGGTACACGTACATATTTGTACGTTTTCGGTCTGTCATGGTTAGCAATCATGTGAGGGAAAAATTCCGTGGTAGGAGTGACACAGATAAAAGCAGTCGCAACCAAATAGAAACAAACGTGCGGAGAATAACACGAAAAAATAGCGATGGACATCGATATGAAGATCAATAGTCACATACAATCGATTTCAGCCAATCATTATACGTGTTGGCCATCATAAAGGCAAATACAGAATGTCCCTTCATTTGCGGCGTTCGCGGAATCATTCACTCAGAATTTCACAACCGACTTCACGTTTTCCCATAACAAACCCAAACAAACATATTTTTAGGAAAGCCTTAAGTTAGCGGCATCGGCGTAGTTGTTGATACAATAGAAGTGAAAGTATGGTAAAAGCGAGCACAAACCGACCACGGGCATGTCAGGAATGCCCCATCGAACACCCCAGAATCATCATCATCATTGCTTTTGTCTATTAACAAATGCGCTTGCGAACTTGAAGCAATCAAATCAGGAATGTCCAATCGAAAGCCCCAGGACCCCTAAAGTATAGTAAAAGCAAAGATGAACTCGATGCCTTCGTATCAGGAACGTTTGATATCGAGTTCCCAGAACCAACCAGAGCAATGCTATTATCTGTGTTAATAAAAAAATATGAAAATGATCGTTCTCGAAGTTCCGCTTTATCGTTCGGCCGTGCTGCGTTTCGGCCGAACGATAAAGCGCGTGCTCTGAACTTGCATGCTTAACCGTTTGAGTCCCAAACGGTATACAAAAAACGCTGTCAAAGAATCCGAAACAGCGCGATCGCGCTTTCCTTATATATGTACGAAAATACCTAAGCAACGCGATAGCGCTTGTTTAATTTTATGTCGAGAAATACCAAGCGACGCGATATCGCTTCTTGTGTGTTGTAGGTAACGTGATTCTCGTGTTTTTTTCATCGCTCCGCCACTTTTATTGCAGTTTACGAAGTGATCGGACGTATTCTTTCGTATTCTTCAGTTAATAATTCTTTTCATTATTAATAATTGTGTGTTTTAAAATGATTAGACGAAGCAACGCACAAAGTAAGTAAAAAATTAATCTCGATTTACTATTTAACATTTCTAAATTTGGTGCATCCCTAAATAGGTATAATGAATCGAAAAAGAAAATTCTCAAGCACAAACACAAATCCATGTGATCATATTATCGACGATGATGACGACTGCATTGTTCCGGTAAAGCGCATAAGACAATGAATTCTGAGTAGTTCAGAGGATAGCGATACTGACTTATCGCATCAAAGTTCAGTAAACAGTCTACCAGTTGCTGAAGACGTTTCGAATCAACATGATTCTCTGGAGCCTTGCGAAGAATCTGATTCGCGATCTAACTTCCCCAGTCAGAGTAAACCGATTGAATTTTTCGATCTATTCTTTGATTCGACACTGTGGGAATCAATAGTTCAAGAAACGAATAAATATGCCGAGTATTCAAGATATTCACCTAGAGAATCAGAATATTTTGAAACAGAGATTTGAACAGCCGTTACCGTGTTAGAAATGGAAGCATTTATAGCAGTGCTATTAGAAAAGGGAATTACGAGAAAACCTAATATTCGTTCATATTGGTCTGAAAATTCCCGTAACATACCATGGTTTCGAAGAATGTTTTCTCGAAATAGATTCCAACATATTTTAAAATATTTTCATTTAGTTGATAATTCGTTATGTTTTCCACCTGGTCACGCAAAATATGATCCCTGTGCAAAATTTAAACCACTGGTTGACCACGCTAATAAGGTTTTAAAATTATATTACAAACCGCACATACAATTATCAATTGATGAGTCGTTAATTGGAACGCTGTGCTATTCTAGCATAACGCAATATTTACCAAATAAAAAGCATCATCGTCGGCAAATCAAATTCTGGATGCTGTGTGACTCCGTTTCGAAGTATTGTTTGGCATTTTCTTGGTATAAAGGTGCAAAAGAAACAATTTCTAGCGATAGAAAAAAGTTTATACTTGGGTACGATCTCGTGGTGAATTTACTAAGAGATAGTAATTGTTTGAATAAGGGGCATCACATTTTTGTGGACAACTTTTTTACTAGCGTAGAATTAGCTCGGTATTTATATTCTATGGACACCTTTTGGACTGGAACTATGTATTAGAAGAAATTAAAAATGTATTCCCCATGACTTGCAACAAGCAAACGTAAACGAGGTAAAATACTTTCGAGATAATGAAGTATTGTTCTGCGCGTTTCGCGAAAAAAAGACTGCAAAAAAACCTGTATTATTAATTTCAACAAAAGCAGAAGAGGAAGATGTGACAATAACGAAAAATCGACATGGCAGAGAAATACGTTCCACAAAACCCGCTATAGTTCAATCTTATAACGCCTTCACGGGTGGTGTCGATGAATCGGACAAAATGCTATATACCTACCTCGATGAACGAAGATCAGTTAAATATTGGAAAAATGTAGCTTTTAATATAATCAACGGCATGGTTTTAAATGCATACATCCCTTACAAAAAAAGCGTTAAGAGTAAAGTCATATCTCGGTTAGACTTTATGTCAAATATTATTTTTTAAATTAAGCGTCAGTGGATGAATGAAAAAAAAACAATCACATGGTTTATAAAAGAAAAAAAAAGTTTGGATTACAAAAGTTGCCAGGCCGTAATTTGCGACAATGCGACGTCTGTAGCACCAAAAAAGCAGTAAAAAGATCGCATTTAATTTGCGCGCAATGTAGAAAAGTAATTCATCCACTACATTTTGATAAACACCAATGTTACAAATCATAATGTATTTAAATTGTTTGTTAATAAATATTTCAAGTTTGTTCGGCAAAAATTATAGAAAAAGCAACACCAAAATAAAAAATTTTATTTTGTAAAGTATTGTTGCATTATTATAGTACTATTTCACCTATTGTAAAATGTATTATTTTCGTTAAAAGAACCTGTGTAATTTTCTTGCGTCAGTAAGTCTGAGCGCTCGACTTCGACATTTGTAACGCACCGTCAGTTGTCCACAATGCTCGAAATGTTCTGGGTTTTCTCGAGATAAAATCTGAACAGCGCGATCGCGCTGCTTGGGACTCAAACGGTTAAGATGTTCGAAAATTAACCCAGATGATACGCGAAACATCAAATCACGCGTCAAACTGTGCGTTTCGGCGCATGGTTGACTTTGCGTACCATAGATGGCCGAAGGTCATAGTAGTCGACGCGCGAAACGTCAAACTGCGCGTTTCGGCGAAAGGTTGTCTCGTGCGCTCTGAATTTTCATATTCAAGATGGCAGATAACAGCTGATATTTTCTTCAAACCCGAAACGTCAAATAACGCACCAAACAGTCCGTTTCGGCAAACCTTCGATGCCCGCGCTCACCATTTGCGTACCCAAGCTGTCAGAAATTTGCAGCAGACGATGCATTAAACGTCAAATCACGTGTCAAATACTGCGTTTCGACGAAAGTTTGACGCGAGTATTTTGAACTTACGTATCCAAGATGGTATTAACTGACAATATCAGTTGATACCAGACCAATCCGAAACGTCAAATTCCGCGTTTTGACGTTTAACGATGTGTTCGTACCGAACCGCGTAGCGTACTCTCCGAACCCGAGTTCAGATCGCGCTAGAAACGTGGCAAATGTCCATGATATGCACACGCGCGTGTGCACTCGTGCATCCTCATGCATGCACACGATTACACAATGCTCGCGTTAATAAATATTTAAAGAACTTTTCCCTAAATGGCATTAGTTTTTTTTTCAATATTATGTCTCCAACAGTTGCAAACAAATTATAAATGATTAAAAATATTATTTATGGTGTATGGAATTGTCGAAGTTTTTCGAAATTGACCATATTCTCTGCAATAGACACGGATGGGTACAAATTCAGATCCCTTACCTTCTTCGCAGGTCGAGGGATTCGCAACCACCTTCTTGTGACCGCCGATCATTCGGAAGTTGCAGCACATCCCATAGCACGATTGCGTCTATGGGATGCGTCTGACTGCGTCTGACTTAAATCACTTGTTTCACTGAAATTGCCACATTACGGCGTATATTTAACAATTTCTTCTACCATGATGGCTGGCTCAAATCAAGTTTTCCGGGGTGCTTTCTACTTGGAATTTTTCAAGCTTCATTCTCATGTGCTCAGAATGTACTTTGCGTTTTTTTTCGGAATTCTCGATTTTCTCAGGCACACATTGTTCAGTACAAAAATCTGCTATATTTTTTTTAGACGAGAGCTTGAAAAACCATTAAAAATAATTTTTTTTCAGACTCAAAATCTTCACACAAAGCCCTTAAAAAAGGGCCTTGCGTATAAAAGTCATCTTGTATGCAGCAAAATAAAAACCACCCACTTTCAATAGCGACGGAAGAGACCGACCGATTCGCTTCCTAAAGGATTTTGTCGAATTTTGGAGGATCACCGAAAATACAGATTTACACTACCTCATCGGACAATCGCTGAAGGAGACGGCAAAGGATTGGTGGCGAATTGTAGAAGACCAAGTTCAGTACATTGAAGATTTTGAGGGCAAATTTCAAGCGAGGTATTGGCGTCAGGACATCTAGGACAAGATTCGAAGAAACCTGGAGTTCGGTGCGTACAAATGGGACGGACATCACATGTCCCGAGCGGAATACGCAACGCAAATATTCGGGAATGCTAAGGACTTAAGTCAAGGTCCGGAAGAAGAAATAATCATTCGAAAACTGTCGAATCATTTCGACGAAACCGTGTGAATGGCTGGCAAAATCAACGGGATAAAAACCATCGACGCCCTGTTAGAATTATTGGAAACTATGGACCCAGCCGGCCCAGTAAATGCTCATCGATCCGTACCAAAAAGACAGGAACAAACACAATACCCATGGTACCAAAGTAATGCTTGGAAACCCAACAAATTTGGAGGTATTGGGGGACCACGCAGACCAGTTATGAACACGTAATGGAAACCGCAGTACTCAGGACCACAAAGGCTACATCCACCACTCCAGAACAACGCATGGCAACCTGGGTATTCTGGATACCAAGGATAACCACCACCATTCCATAATAATCACTGGAGGCCAGGATACTCTACGTATTAAGGAGCGTCACCACCATTCCAGCGAAATAAACCGTGGACAAGATATCCGGGACATCAAGGACCACCACCACCATTTCCAAATTATCGGCAATGGGGAAGGGAAAATCCAAACCAGGGGACTACACTGAATCCCGGAGCAACTGCCCAGAGTCGCAGGCCACAAAGCAACAACAATAGCAACACCAACCCGAGACAACAAGGCGTAAGCAGTTTACCCGAAACCCAAAGTAAGAAACAGGGAAACGAATATTCGTCGTGCCCGTATCGATAGATAGTGAACCATCACGAGGCAAAACGAAAGAGGAAGAAGAAATACAAAATGTAATCAGAGAAGCGATAGAACGTATGAAAAGGAATAAAAAGACGAGACAAAAGAAGAATAACAAACGTGAATCATTAGAGTCGGAGAATTTGATACCTGCCATACAATTAAGAATGATTCACGATAACGAAAAGGAAACAACAGCAAATAGAACAACGACAGAAGAAGAAAGACAGTCAAAACAACCCCGGTCCGAACAAACCATCACACCTAGAAGCTCCAGCAAAAAGGGAAAATTATCAAAACCATCAAAAATGACGGAAAACACAGAAAACGGCCTATATGAACACCCACGAGATTATCTGATGAAAGAGCCAGGACATGGAGGGATAAGCAAAACCATACATCCTCAGTGGCCGACTCTACCGATTAATAGCGGCAGTGAGGTTTCATGCATCTCGGAGGAATTTTATCATCAGAAACGCAATCTTGGGAATCTACAGGCTTTTAGAAATACATGTCAACATAGATGCACAGATGGACATCGTCTGTGTCAAAGGAAAAGTCGCAGCAACAATGAACGAGGGAAGGTGTTTATGCAAGGACGACTCGGAAGCAGAAACTGTAATTCCACGTATCCAGGCGATAGAAATAACAGAAAGTTTCGAACTAACTGAAGAGGAAATCAACCAGAGGCTCGCCAAATGTCTGAACTTATCAGAGAATGCAAAAACAAACTTCACAGCGTACAAGTTGGTTCTGAAAGATCCAAAGCCATACATGCATCGTTCGTATCCTGTTCCTATGCAGTACAAGGAGAAAGTACAAGATGAGATTAGAAAAATGTTGGAACACGGAGTTATCGAAAGAGCAAAAAGTCGCTTCAGGAATCCTTTAGTCACAGTTGTAAAAAAGGATGGGTCAGTACGATTCGGGTGTTTCGATGCAAGACAACTGAATGAATACTTGATTGAAGATCATGACTCGGGGCCACCAACCGAAGAAATATTTCAGAAGTGTGGAGGTGCTAAGGTCATGTCAAGTCTGGACCTGACGAGGAGTTTCTGGCAGATCTCCTTGGAAGAAGAACCGAGACAATATACGGCGTTTCGACACGAAGGCAAATGTTACCAATTTACTGTAACACTCTTCGGATTAAAGACAAGCACAGACAGTCTAATGACAGCCCTGGATATCGTCGTGCAAGATCTCGGAAATTCGGTGGTCAACTTCGTGGATGATCTACTATGCCTATCAAAAGACGAAAACCAGCACATAACGCATCTGCATCAACTCTTCGAAAGAATCAGCGACAACAACATGACCTTAAATTTTCGAAAATCAAAATTCTTTCAACCAGAAGTATCTTTTCTAGGACACGTATTAACAACTACGGGATTACGGCCACGACCCGAGAAAATCGAAGCAATTCACAACTATCCACGACCATCTAACATCAAACAACTCAGAGGATTGCTAGGCCTGATCAACTTCTACAGCAAATTTACTCGTTTACACGCACAGGAGACCATCCCTCTGTTGGTACTATTAAAAAAAGGACAGTCATATAAATGGGAGGCAGATGAGGATATTGCATTTGCCAGAGTGAAACAGCTCTTTGTCGAGGCCGTGGTCCTCAAGCACGCCGATCCAACAAGAAAATATCTCCTATTTACTGATGCCAGTAATTACGCAATAGGAGCTGTGCTAAGCCAAGAAGACGAAAACGGCGAGTTGGGCATAATCTCATGTGCAAGCCAGACGTTTAAAGCAGCGGAAATTGGTTATACCACAACAGAGAAAGAACCCCTAGCAATTGTCTGGGCATTGCAAAAATTTCGCACATATTATATTTATTAGGTGCGAAGATGAAAATAACGATGGATCACAAAGCTCTAACATTGTGAAAAACGTGTCGATTTGTAGGCAACCGGAAGTTGCGATGGGCTCTTGTGATTCAAGATTATGACATCTACGTGGAATACTGCCCAGGGGAAAAGAATAAGGTAGTCGACGCACTAAGTCGCCCATACCATAACCAAGGAGACGACGGGAAGAAGACACCAGGACAAATCGTGGTTTCTACTGTATTAGCAAGAAGCCAACAAACGAATTTAAACAACAACTTTAAGGAATTGGACAAATTCAACGGAAACAAGAAAACTTAATGGTCATATGGGAAACCTGCGAGAAAACAAAAGAAGAGGAGCCCACAAAATATGGAATAAACCAGGGATGTCTTCGAAAACATGACAGAGCAGGAAGATGGAAAGTAATATTGCCAAAAGAATTGATAGACAAATGCAGAGGAGAATGCCACCAAATCTATGGGCATCTTGGGGCCCGAAAAATCTTTACGATGATCAACGAGGATTTTACGTGCCCTAGATTAGCAAAAAGAGTGCGTCAAACAATAGCGGTTTGTGACACGTGCCAAAGGGTAAAGATAGCAGTACAAACAAATTACGCAATTATGTAAAGGATCCTTCCTAAAGGACCTGGCGACCTCCTGTCAACAGACTTTTACGGCCCATTACCAAAATCGATAGGAGAGTACAACACATACTAGTGACGATCGATGCGATCACCAAATTCGTCAAGTTGTACCCGTTAACAAACACTAACACGGCGGCAACGATCAATCGAATCTTCACCGATTACATCCCGAAGTATGCGAAACCGAAGAAAATACAATTTGACCACGGAACTCAATTTACATCAAAAGTTTGGCTGGAACATCTAGAAAAAGAAGGAATTCAGGGAATCTTCTCGTCAATAGGACAACCTCAAGGCAACATTGTGGAACATGTCAACTGGGAATTAAGTAGATTCTTTCGAACATTTCTCGAAGGCCAGCATTCGGAATGGTATCGGTGGATACCAATTATACAAGACTGTATCAACAAAACAACCCACGAAACAACAGAATTTACACCGGCAGAACTACAATCAAAAAGAAAGCCATATCGTATTTGTAGAGAATGGATTTTGGCATTGAAATGAAACTCGAAAGAAAAGCTCACTTATGAAGAAAAAATCAACCTGGTACGCGAAAGGATAAAGAAAAAAGGAATCAAACGAGCAGGAAAATTCAACTCAACGCACATAATGACAATCTTTGCGGAAGGAGAAATAGTACTGGTATGAGCATTAAATTTCTCGGACCCTGGAAAACAACGGATAGCCAAATTTATGCCGCTATACGAAGGACCATATCGGATACAAAAATACGATAGGAAGAGACGATAGAAAAACTTAACGCAAACGTTAAGCCGAAAAAGGAAGTCTCGAAGAGAGAAGAAAGGGGAAATGGTAGAAAAACCAAAGTTTAAATTTAAGAATATTTATGTAAAATGATTTGTTGGGGAAAATAGCGAGGAAAGGTCAGGAAAACGCGTCAATTTCGGAGTATATAAGGGCCACTAATTTTGCCAGAAGGGAGATTCCTCCGATCTCCGCTCAACCGACTAGTACACTCGGCAAAGTATATCCTTTGTGGACAGGAAAAGCTGAGAAGGAAAGTTGACAGAGAGGAATCACGGGGATATTTTTCCGATCTCGAATCGGTCGGCTAGTACACTTGGCAAAGTACATCTCTAGTGCACAGGAAACACTGAGAAGAAGCGATGAGAGAGAAGAGCAGCGAAGAAAAATTCTATAAATTTTGATTCAGTAAACTAGTACACTTGGCAACATACACACACACATACACTCACACTTAACCTACACACGCTTAACCGTCAAGGGCCAGCGCGCCAGTCAATCCTCCTTCCCCCTTCCCCGCGCTACGATCTATCGCGCCGCGGTCAATCGAGCGTAACGATTATTGACTCACGATAATCATCGGAGGACCCCGAGAATAATTACCTTGCGAGTATCACATTTACCGGTAATAATTCGGAAAATGACCCCCACCCGAGAGGAGGATGGGAGGTGGAGGTGGAGGTGGAGGTTTATAGATTTTGACCCCCTGAACATGATGGTGGAGAGAAATCGCGGCGGTCACCCCCCTATAAAAAGTTATGGGATTTTGAAAAATAATAGACAAACCTCCTACGATTCGCATATGTACACGTACCCCCATCCCGGAGGAGGGTGGAAGGTTTATAAATTTTGATCCTCTAAATACGATGGTGTAGAAAAATCGCGGCGGTCATACAACCAAACACATCCAAACAAATAAACCCAAACAACCAAACAAACCTAAACACATCCCAATAAACAAACCCAAACAGACAAAACTAAACAACCAAACAAACAAAGCCAAACAACCAAACAAACGCAAATAACCCGACGAACCCAAACGACACCAAAGAAACCCGGACAATCGAGTACAACGTGATTCCATAAAAAATGTTTGGGTTTGTTTGGGTGTCTGGATTTGTTAGAATGTTTGGGTTTGTTTCGTTGTTTGGGTGTAAATGTATTAACTCCGGCGTAGTAGCCACCCCCTCCAACAGCGACTACTGCTGTGTCTGCGTTAGTATTTCCATGAAATTTAAAATCCTCCACCCTCCGGGGTGGGGGGAATTTCCCGAATATTTACGTTGGGTTTAAGACTATTTTTTTTGTATCGAGATAATCGGTAGAGAATAAATTTAATTTTTTTGTTGTTAATGCCGAAAAACACCTCAGTCTCAACTAATTTATTCCCGGATTGAGTCCCGCACCCATCAATTTAATTTTTGACGAGTTTTGACGCGTTACAACACATATATATATATATACAGGTTTTCAAGAAAAATAGATACTGAAAGCGTTTCTGATTGCTCTGTTATCGATTGGAATGAGACCAAATCATTTGGTTTTGATTTCATCGAGAAAAAGAT
>JAPYZI010001908.1:0-27606 GCA_030523105.1 Ophioninae sp. A BG-2022a | reverse complement strand
AGTGGAGATTCCGGGAAAACTATAAGAGATATCGATACGAATCCAACGCCATTATTTAAGTTAGGCAAAAACCTTTTCCAAACCCTCCAAATGAAAGTCGCTAGCATAAAAAACACTCACCCCACGACCTTTTGAAATTTCGCGATTTTCACGATTTCGGGAAACTGGCCGGGGGAAGTCGAAAATTTTTTTTTTCCGTTTTTAACCTCTTAAAAAGATCTATTTGATCGGAAATTTTCCGCTGATTACAAAAATGCCCGAGTTTTTGCCGAAAGTACAAAATTAGACTGTGAAAATGCAAAAAAGCGTTGCTAGAATATTTTTTTGACGTTTTTCCCTACTGCGGTTTACGGTAGCTGTCGTAGCAACGGAAGTTACCGAATTCGCGCGTGACAAGTGACAAATAAAAAAAATATATTGATACTTCGGAAGGATGCAGTCGCAGTCGGTAAGAATGGAAAATGCGAGCCGCAGTACCGCCAGTTAGAAAATCGTTTACCTGAATTTTCTTGATGGTCGATAAGATTTTGAGTTCTGGTGGTACATTTTTGTCACATTTATGTGAAAAATGTCCAAAACCAATTTCCCCGCAATGTCCTCATCAAAATAGATGAAACAAAGCACAAGATGTGTACTTTTCACCTTTTCAGAGGCTTATGCTCGGGAAATTTGTGAAAGTGCAGTACGATGGATCGTAGATCGCAATATCTCCCATGGTAACCGCAATCTGCACAATTTTTTTCAAAATTTTCATAAATGCCGAGCATGTTCCTCTCAGAGCAAGCGATCTGCATATCCACGATAAATTTCATTCCAATCGGTTGAGTAGTATGGGATAAATTGGATTTAAAAATTTCGAGGTGGCTAGGAACGTGTTCGTCATTGCCTTAAGCCTTTTTGACGGTCTTTTTTTCGGTCTCTTCGCTTTTTTTTCCTCCTCGTATATCTTTCGAGTATTCGCTCGCATGGCTGGAGCCATATAATCTCGGAAGGGAGCACTAATTTTGCACAGGCTAGAGTAGCGACGAGAGTAGAGACTCGTCAGAGAGTTAACGAGATGTCACGGGCGTTGCACATCCCCCTTAATACATGCGCACACCCACATACATATATAAATGTGGCAATGAGTATGTGTGGACACGCCAACTTCCTGTTTAACGACCGGACACTTTACTGCATTCGTGTAGTCCAATAGCAGACGTCTACACGAAACATGTACGCTATTACTTCGAGAATACGAGGTCAATGTAAAATATCGACGATCCGCATCGTTAAGTCGTGTCAGCTACGGTCAATACTCGGATGGGTGATCGCTGAGTCTTAACTGGTGTTCCGATGCCAAACACAGCTATTACTGATTTTACTAATTTTCCCTGTACCTTGAAATCGGAATACCCGTTACTCGTGAAAAAAGTGAATTTCAAAAAAAGTTCGCCAACCCGAAGTGGTACTGCAAGTACCTTTTTTTTTTTAAATTCACGATCGAAGAAAAGAAAACTTTTCGTCTCTCTTTTCTTCATTGTTGTCGATTGGAATCCGCTTAGTTGTCCCGGTCCGATTGAATTTTCCTTATCGTCCAACTGATTATGAATTCTCCGAGGGAGGGTTCCACCAACCCCGAAAGTTCTTCATCAGGGATGTAAATTTTTTCGTTCCTTCTCCTCCGCCCGTTCGCGTATAGAGATCCCCCTAATACCGTTTGAGGACCCGACGAGACCGTTGATGCGATATCGTAGGCTGCTGACGTTGGAAAGGTCCTCAACTCGGAAGGTAGTAAACGCAAGATGGTACGTGAGTTACGCCCGTTCATCGAGCCAGGAAATGACGCGGGTTTGCGTCCCTTGGATTCTTGGCCCTCTGTTGATCGCGTCTGGTATCAAAGTGTCCGGGATGCAACGAGGGATCGTAAACTGTATTCTTGCGCTTTGCGGTAACTCGTAGAGGAGGGTAGTGTACACCCTCATCCCTATTTCTCTCTCTCCGCCAGTCCTATCCTCCAGCAATGCCAAGAACTCTCATCGTCATGGAGAGAATAACCAGAGGGGCCTTGATGGAGCTTTCTCTTGGAATACGGAGATGGAAGTTTCGTCGCGAAGTTTCTACCGGTGGAAGAGAGACACTCATCGAGGAATGTAGCCGAAGAAACGGGAACGAGAAAATGGCGAAGAGAAAAAGATTTTAGAGTACCGCGTCTCCAGGGAATAAATCGATTCGAGATATCTGAATAGCCATTATGCGGGAGCTCTCTCCCTCTTTTTTACTCTTTCTCTCTCTCTCTCTCTCTTTCCTTCCGTCTTCTTCCGAGGATTGACACGGAAGACACACGACTTCCGGCACATCGGGGCGTCACGCTGAGCCACGCGAGCGTCACCGGAAGTCAAAGAGAGTACGTAGCAACCAAAAAGGATATGGATGGCGCGGAGGTGCCTGGGGAGCGGGGGTGAAGCTAGGAAGAGGACGTGAAAATCCATCGTCCTGTCCCCTCTCGATTCCTCTCACTCTTCGATATCAGGAGTTCACTCGAAAACTGGGCTAATGCTTTTCCTACGAGCCTCGGGTTAGAAAGTGCAAGAATGATGAAAGACGGGAGTTCGAAAGTCCTCTCATATCGGTAGGACCTCTTGCCAATCGTGACCTTTTCTTTACCTTCTTTACTTTCTATGGAGCCTTTCAATAACGGTTATTATTCACTGGGATCATTTATTACGGGGTGAGATATCTTCCCCTCGAGTTGAAACCCTCGGACCCTCTCTCTCTCTTTCTCTCTTTTTGTCTCGTTCTCACAGACACTAGTTCCCTAGCTCTCTGTTTCCCCAGAGAGGTTTACCTGACGATGTGCTTTAAGCTCAGCTGAAAATCCAGCCGGAAGCTCTTTCGCCCCTCGTGAAGCGAGACACGAGCTCACCTCGTTCGTTAGAATATACTACTCCGATGTTTCTACACAGCCGTATAGATTCCCGGTGTGTGTTTTCCTGTATGTGGAAGCACCATGACTCGAGGCAAAACCGGAGGTGTTCCGTGCCACGAAGCTCGGCCGAGGATTTTTACGAGGACGATAAGTCGCCCATACGGCAACCTCTTTTCCCCTCGAATATCCAGTACGTGGAAGCTTACTCGTAAAACTAAGATTACGCGGTGTGCCCCGCAATGTGAATCCACTTTACACGACGGGTGAAAACGTCTGTCGGGATACCGGCTCCTTTTTCGTTTCTCCCAAAACCTATCTATATCGCTTCGTATCCGTTCGAATCAGGTAATGAGAAATTTCGATTTCCAGGACACTTTTTTTTTTTTTATTATGATTTACGTAATTTGTAGGAGGGAGGGGGATTATCAATTTTTATCAATTTATTTAATTAATATAGCTCCTTGTGTTGACTGCAACATTAATTTAAACGTTTGATTATTAGAGATTATTATTTGATTATTAGACTTTGAAAAATTCAATACAATTAGAAAAAAGTAATTATTTTTCACTTCGTAAATTTCTTACTCGACTCATCAGCCTGCTAAGCTCCATCATACGTTTCTCCGAAATCCTATTAGAAATCCGATCTTTCAATTCGCAAAAAAAAAATCAGATAAAAATGTCGAAAAAGTATTGAATAAAAAGAAATAAAAATCGTAGCCTTCGAATCAAACGGACTCTTCAATGTCATCATCTTTAATAAAGTCCGTATCGAACAATAAACACCGAATAAACAATAAACATATTCGAAAAAAAAAAAAATCATGGTTTATCGCGATATTCGAAATGACGTTGTAACGCGTCACCAACTCGAGATTGGATATCGCGACGAGATGATTGAAGGAACGGAGAAGGGAGGTCCATTTTCCCTGGAAAGTGGAACGAAATTCCCGTAACTCAATTCATTTTCCAGAGGCTTGACGGCCAGGTTGAGTGCGAGGCCAATCTCGTTGCCTCTTTGGTCCTCTCGTGTGACATTTCACTCTTGTAAAGTGCGCCCATCAAAGTGTATACAAAGGGGTGGATAAGGGAAGGGAATCGAGTGGGAAGAGGGGGGAGATGTTCGCGTATGATCGCACGAGAGTCCTATTTTTAAGCGTTTCAATCTTAACTTCTGTGTAACCCTCCGCGACACGGAGAATCCATACGAGAGAGACCGTTTGCAAGTCTCGCGTATAATGCAACGCTCCGCGCGATTCATCTGTCCGCGCCGACGACGACGAGGACACGAGAACACGTGCTATAGTTATAAATATAGGCATCTCCGGTTCACGCGAGGGATGGAAGGGCGACCGATTTATTTATAGCGCGATCGTACAAAAGCGCTTCGTCAAAAGAGACCGACTGTCTGCTAGTATTTTATAGCGAAAAAAATCTCCGCCCGGAATATCGCAGCTGCCGGGAATAATTCACGAGAGGGAGGTTTGCACGGAAACGAGAAAAACAAAAAAAAAAAAGACGATACATATTTATCATTGATATACGCGGCGCGTGGGTTATTTATATTTTTAATCAGAACTTCCGCAGTGATAAAAACGATGTTTAATATTCGGGGCTCATTCATCTATCGAGGAAATTATCGTTGATTGAAAGAGGGAAGTTCGTAATTAGCGATGATTATAAAAGAGAAGAAAAATATATTTTAATCGTCTTGAAGTAGAGAATAAAGAAATAATCATTTTTTTTAAATTGACCGTTTTCTCATTGGTACGCGCGATTAGCGTTTTTTTACCTTTCCCCTTCGTATTCCACGTTTCCTCATTTTCTTTCCTGTTCCGCCATCTTTCTTCTCTGTTTCACCGGAACTTCCCTATTCAATGTCCCACTAGAAACCTAATTTACGTTGCCTCCAAAGCCGACTTGCGCTACGATATACCGAATTTGCCAAGGGCACGGGGAAACTGTGGAAAACCGATGTTGTCCTCACCAGCGTCGGTAATAAAGAAATAATAATTTTTCACGCTTTTGCTTTTCCAACCTTTATTAGGACACTTGGCAGTTGTGACACTAATAAACGTAGCTGTTGACACGGAAACGAGAGAAAAAGAGGGTTCGATGAAAACTGTACGTTAGAGCTTCCAGCTGTGAGCTTCGTGAGAAACGTCACAGCGGGCTTTCCTATCGGAGTCTCGTGTAGCCTTCACGGTCTAGGTTGGCTGGATTAGAACTGTTGATACGAAAAGGTAGAGAACGAGAAGAGGGAAAAAGAAAAAAGGGAAAATCTCTAACCCTGGAAAACCTCGGTCCTATTCGTATTCTTGATTGTTCGAGGATAGACGAAGGAGCAGGAAATGGAAGGAAATAGTATAAAAGTCTTTGGGTTTGGATGCTGGTCGTGAAGGAATAAAAGAGTGGTAGGGGTGGTGTCCACACTTCGGGACACACAGTCGCTTCCAACCGGTGCGATGTACTTCAATTTCTTTTTTTCCCTCTCTCTCTCTCTTTGCTCCTTTTCTTCTCTTCCTTTTTTGATAGCACTGAGCCCACATGAAAGACGAGACTTCCCGATTTCTCGTGGGCCCGGACGAAAAAAGATTTGGAGCCTCTTTCATGGACCTTATCTGGCTGTCACTTGAGAGCATTGTCCTGCTGATACTCCTTCCCGTTCCCTCGGATATGAACACTCTTTCTCTCTGCCATCCTCCTCTTAATTAGATCCTCGATCCTCCACCGACTCAGCTTTTCATCCCCTTGATAAATTTGACCCGCACCGGAGATCTGACGAATAAACTTTTTTCATTTATTTATCAAGTTTTTATTACAAACGTGTGGGTATTCATTCATAAAGATAACGTATGGAAATTGACACGTGAAGTCCTCATTAATTGTTTTATAATCCACGAAAATTCTCTCGAAGATAAAATACAAAATTATATAAAAAATAATTTTACAACAATTTTTTTATAAAATATTAATAACACTGTAAAATTGAATGTATTATTATTATTTAGAAATATTCAATAATATTTTAATATATATAAAACATAATTTCATTTTTTTTTTAATTTAATAACGGTCACGTAAGAATCATAATTATCTTTATGATTATTATGACGAGTACAGCATTGATAGTAATAGCAAGTTTTTCATTTTCCACGTATTAATAATTATTATTGTTATAACTATTATTACGATTGCAGCATTGATAGTAATAACAATTCCTTCATTCTTAAAATAATAATAACTATTATTATTGTTATGATTATTATGACGACTACAGTATTGATAGTAATAACAATTTTTTTCAATTTGACAATAATAATCGCAACAATCATGATTGTCCATTACGAATACAGAACCATGTACACAAGACCATATATCTCGTAACTGACGTTGCAAATACATTAAACAAACGAGTTAACGAATTCTCTGTCCTAAATAATGAACTTCCCAACTGACGTATCTCAAAGCTATCAACGTTTCGGCAACAATTGACCTAAAAATAGTTGACTTCCGAAAATTGATTTTTCCATTGTCCTGTTCATCCACGTTTGATGGATCGTCCAAAGACCTCAAGATAGGAAATTTTCCACCGACAAATTACTATATTGGAGGACTTGAGGATATTTTTTGATGAAATCACTAATAAGGCATTTTCGACGTGACGTGTTATGACACATAGCTGTATATATTGGCATATCGGCTTACGAGAAGTTTGCAGTCACCACGGTATACAGAGCTATCCTATCAGACTGTTCTTGAAATATTACGTACGTGTACAATGTGGAGAAAGATGATTAATCGACGAATCTCCTCGGTTATGCGAATGACCAATACCAAACGGGAATATAATACCTAACATAGAAGGGGGGGAGGATTTCGGCGTTGAACGCGGTCGTTCCGGGGTTTTACGTCCACTTTCGAACCCATCCGGTCTGCCTCGGTATTATTAACGATCGACTCGGTTTACGGGATTCTATATGATACCGTGCGCGTCTTTCCCGTCTCATCTTTCCCCTTCTTTCAACCTATTGTTCCATTTTCTGTTTACTCTTTTTTTTTCTCTTATGAAAAAGCTCAATCGCACTCGCGGTTTGTCAGGAATTCTGGTCAATAATTAGGCAATTACGCGAAAGCCACTGATTAATCCCTCGAATAGATTCTGCGATCGCTGATGGTTTTTATTGGAGATTTTGGAACGTTGAATAAGTTCTCGCTGTTGTTTCGTGAAACGTTGGCTCATCTAGTTTGCAAGTTCAGCTAGCATCAGTTCTCACGGAAGTACCTTTGATTCTTCGTCTTTAAAGTTTTCTGGTGCGTCGGAGCGATCTTTATTTTTTTTTCATGAAAATTGTCATTCATTAATTCGTTAAAAAATTCGATGGATATTGAGAATTTTAATAATAGCTCATCAATTACGTAATAATTCAATTTAACAATTAGGAAATATTTTTGTTGATCGATTGGAACAGGTGGGCAGTCACTGACAAAACCTTCTGTCAAATACATGTCAATATAGTCAAATTTGACATCAATTATTATTGATAGAGAACAATAAATATTTTCAAGTGTTTATTTATAACTACATTATTTATTTGCAAAACTGAACACGTAAGAAATTATGCAAATTTGTAAATCAAAGATTCACCAGTTTTGAACTAATTTTTCGTTCCATCGGGTAATACCTTAAACCACACGTAGGTAGTTTTGTATTCGATTGGAAAACAGCGAGAACTTATTCAACATCCTAATAAAACCTATATAAAGCCAAATAAAAATGAAATATATCGTACTCACGTGATTCCATGTATTTTTCTGCTTGCTTATTTCCTTTTTCTTTCGTATAAGTTTTATTCATCGCGATATCAATCGAAGATGAAAAAAAAAAACTGAATTGGCCGAAGTTCCAGGCGTCTAAACGATTCGCCTCCAAAACCCCTTTATCCTGAGACTTTTCCTATTTTCTTTTTATCGCTCCTTCGGAGCACGAGACCAGACGAGAAGACTAGAGGGCGAGAGAAGCTAGGGGGGTGGGGTGTCGGTCCGTTGGGTTATCAGTGGTCGTATATAACTGGATCTCCTCTCGGCGATTTCGAATCTTTACCTCCTCACTGATCTCCTTACCAGACATACGCGCGACCCCTTTCTTTCTTCGAAACCTTTCGCACCGTCTGCTCTCGTTCTCCCCCCTCCCTCCCACTACCTCTAGTTCTCTTGTAATTTCGTAACTTTTCGCTCGGCGCGTTCCCCAAAGTTTATCAAATTTTTCCTTTCCTCTTTAACTCGATCTTTTCGACTTTTAGTTTTTAAAAAAATATATATATATATATATATATATATTTTTTTTTTCAATGTTTTCGGCGTGCTTTATGTTTATTCGTGTTTTTTTCGTCTTGAAAACGGAAGCAGAGGCGTGGAGAATGGCAAAGAAGAATGCCATAGAGATAGCCTGGTAATTCTTCATGGGAAAAGGCAACTTGAGAGCTTTTGATGAAAGCAACGTTCACCAAGTTTCCTGAGGGATTTTCCATCTCTCTCTCTCTCTCTCTCGCTCTCCCTCTTTCTCGTTTTGGGCTTTAATAATTCAAAACTTATTATGATCTCGGAGCCTTTTCTCCGATCCCTCAGGACTTATATTTCTTCGTAACGTTTTCACACTAGCCGTGTTTTCCCGCCTCGCTTCTTGTTTTTTTATTCCACCTTTTGTTTTCTTTTATCTTCCGTGATAATTCTCCAGCAACGCGCCTCATTCCCGTCCATCCGCGTAGGGTATCGTATCTCGTCACCTTTTCATCTTCCATCCTTGATTTATTTGATGGAAACGAGATTCTCGTACTTTTTTGGTGAACCCAAATTTAATCAAGATTCCATTTGTCCGCAAGGAATTCCACTTTTGTCCCTGAATGAACAAATGAAAAAAGAAAAAAGAAAAACTTGGTAACACCCGAAAGGATAAAAGAGATTGTAGTCCCATGAGAATCAGTATGATTATTGTTTCGGTTCATTGATTTGTCGCTTCAATATTTCATCAAATTTTGGTTGCTTACGGATGACAGCGGTCACCGCTCCGAGTATTGGCTAATCTCAACCTTGCTTATCTTTACTTTGAAATTGAAAAATGATTATCGTAAATTTTCATAGCGCAACGACCATTTGTAATCAATCTATCACATTGAGTGAATTCTCTGCAGGCAGATGGAACGAGAGCACGAAAAGCACGATATTTTTTTAGAGTAACTAAATATTTCGATGGTACACGAAAAGCGAACACTTTTTCCCTGCAGTCACATTTCATTCGGGACGAATATTATACACAGCGAAACTTGCGCGCAATTTCGTTTGTTTCCTATTTTCGGTTCTTCTTTTTTACTTCCTTCTATTTTTATTCTTTTGATCTTTTCTCCGTGGCTTTTTTTTCCCTCGGGATATGAGTGCTCGTTTTAATTACGAAACTCATGAGTTTCGTAAAAGTAATTTCTTTTTAACAGGCACGAGAATGTGCGTTTTGCGTCGGCTGGATGGTGGTCGTTTGAAATCGATATGTGTGTGTGTGTATATGCACGTTCAGTGCCTTTCCGGTTTTCCGGTTGTCCATTTTATTTGTTCCTCGCATCCGGGACTTACATAGCTAAATTTATGCACCGAGAAAAATTACTCGAAGAATTTTTTTTTTTTTTGGCATTTAGATTTTCATTTGGCAAAAAACGGTAGTCATTAATTTGAAACTGCTAGTTCGAAGCGCTTAATTTTTTGCATAATAATAATAATAATCGATGAAAATTAATGTTTTGGCAGAGCTTATATTATTCATGGACAGAATAATTTATTACATAGAAAGTAATTGTAACTTTTTTAATATTCAGTAAAAATGGTTATCTCATTTAGTAAAATATAATAATGTGTACTTCAGTTAAACATTTTTTTTCATTGTTTTATAAAAAATATAGTTTTAAATAAATATCGAAAAGAATTGTTTTTAGTGAAAAAAAAAAACGATATTGAAACGTTTTTCAACATCCAAGTTGAGTGGATCAGCGTTGCAACGTTTGTTAGGAGAACGATACGATTCATTTTCGGGTAGTCAATGAGAGTCGCGATAAATGAAATATTTTATTTTCCCAAATTCTCATGAGTTCGACGGAACGAAAAATTCTCAAAATAATTGAGTATCCAATACGTCAATAATGAATAGCCATCAGCTGACGATGAATCGCGTCAGTTGAAATAAACGTGTTTTCCAACAGATCTCTTTTTTTTTCATTTACCCATCTTTTTGAAGCCTGAAACTCAACCCTCCATTCTCCGACATACCCGATCGCACGTGCACCTTCGAAGATCTCTGCTTCCTCTTGCGGGACCTACTTCACCTGAAGTACGTATCATTCGCCGAAGGCACTTTTGGAGCCTTCGCGTTACGGGCCGCGAATTCTCGCGGTTTTCCCGGGAGGGTGTCGTCTCGGTTTCTCCGGCCGTAGTGTGAACGTCGAAAAAATGAGCATCGCGAGGAAAAACGAGACAAGAAAATCGGGAACGCCGTGGAAACAATAACAAAAAAGGAAACGAGGGAGTTTTGGGTTCGGGAGGATGAAAAAAATTGGGGTTAGGACTATACGATAGGGACAAGGGTTGGAAGAGGGTTGAACAGGGGATGGTAGACAGGGAAGCTACAGGGATGGATGGCTTTTCTGAGGGGAAGTTTCGAAGGAAACAAGAGTGAAAGAGAACCATAGAATCTGGACCTCCGGGGAACATAGGGTGAAAAAAGAAGGTTAGGTTGATTCTATAGGCTAGTGAAAGACAGAGAAAGAGACTCGCTGTTCCTGGCATTGGAGGCTAGCCTGCCAGGGTGCGTTTCCATGAGCTCTTCCTCTCTCTCTCTCTTTCCCTTCTGTTTCACTGGATCACCATGGCAACCGACCCTGAACAACCCTCCGGCCGACGTGGCGCCATTCCCCATACCCTTCAACACCCGGACCCCACCACCACCATCGAGGAGCATCGGGAGCTTTGCTTTTCGATGATAGTAATAATGTATCTCCAGCCACGTTGATGTAGGTCGCAGGATCGTGCTGCTCACTGCCTCTCTCCTTCCTCTCATTCTCGACGTTTATACACATCAACATTTACATCGATGGACATGTGTGTGTGGTCTTTTTCATACACGGACGAACATCCACATGTTACAATACATATAGACAACCCTGGGAAGCTGTCGGACCCAGTCGTTTCGTCCATAGGGCTACGGCCAGTTTTCCCTGGACCTCCAACTCGTTTTTCTGTCCCTTCTCTTCCCCTCGCCATTTTCTCTTGCCCCACCGACTTGATCCGTCCGGTCATTCGAGAGCCTTCAAAAAGTCACCGGAATGACGTACAAGCCTTGTTCAAAAAACAAGGTGACTTTATTTTTTACAAGAAGTATTTATTTGTTCATTAATATTTATTTTAGAGACAACTAATTTTAAATAATAGGAATAACTTTGATTTTCACGAAAAATATTTATTTATTCATCAATATCTATTTTAGAAACAAAATAGATACTGTTGAATAAATATTTTTCCAGAAGAATAAAAAGTCACCTTTTTTTTTAAAAAAAAAACCTCGTATTTACAATTCGTTACACTGCTAATAAAAAATACTAAAGTAATCTCGATTTGTATCGCTCTAGTCCGTTTCCTTTTCGTCAATTTTCTTTTTCTATTTTTCAGAGACAAATTCCAGGCGTTTGTTCGATTAAATTTGTCGGTCGTTTATTTTTATCGTCGCGATGAAAAATGGCCGGCGGTCCTTGATCTCCCGCTGTATCGCGTGGGTCAAAGGTTTTCTTGTCGTGATTTTTAGCGGGGCACAAAGCATCGAATTTCTAGAGTGGGACTTTATATACAGTATTGGGGTTGGCTGTTGGTGCAACGGCAGAGAGGAATGAAATTGGGAGAGTGGAAACCTTACGGTTGTGTTGAACGGACCCACACCGCCAACTTGCATTTGTCGACGTTCCAACGCCTTCAGCCCTACCCCCGTAATGAGAGACGAAGAGAGAAGAGCGAGAGAGAGAGAGAAATGAACAAAGAGAGAGAGAGATGGAAAGCAATGAGAGCTTCGGTTTCAAAGGATGACCTGGCGGCTTTTCTCTGCACGATCCTATGGATTTCAACCGTAGAATTTCCAGCTAAAGCTATGTGAACTAACTTGTATACGGTAGGAAGAAAGGAAGTAAAAAAAAAATTTAAAAAAAAACAACACACACACACACACACAAAAACAACAGCAAGCAATGGTGAGCCAAGTGCAGGGAAGAAAGAACGGTTCGTCTCTTGCTCTCGTGAGCTTGCACCGCGGTCTGGGCGCAAAATAAAAACGAGACCAGCGCGACGGGCCGCGTTTTTTTAATACCTCCACCGATAACGTTCCTGATGTGTTTCTACTTTTACTTACCCATCGCCTTTGTTCTTCTCGTTACATCTCTGGTATCCCATTGCAATCCTATTTCTCTTTGGTACTTTCGAGTATTTTATTTAAGTAGAAAATACTGCTCGTTTTTTGGTTAATTGTTAATGAATTGAGGTGTGAAATTGCATACCAGTGTTGTTGTCGTTTTTATCAACGACTTCTCCCAGCACTGATCGTTGATAGGCTGAAAATACTATGGCGAATGGTGATGAAGTTTGTTTTATTCCAACGCAACGAAATATTGTCTTTTTTTTTTTGAAATTTCTTTATATATTCATTTTTTTGTAATCGAAAGTTTTATTATAAAAATTCGTGCTGTTGAATTTCGATAGCCCGAACAGAAGTTGAAACCCTTCGTCAGATGTTCACTTTGAGAACGATTCTCAGATCGAAATTTTTCAAAATTATCAACTGATATTTTACCTATTATTAACTAATATATTACCTATAATATCCGATAAAAAAAACTAGTCGATAAAAAATGTAACAAGTGTTTCCGTTGAGGGACTGAAGAAAAAGATGGACCGCGGTGTGTACGTGTTTGTCGTCGCCCAATGTCGCGGTGTCGGCGTTTTCCATCGCCGCCACTTGCTTCTAACGACCCTCTTTTGTTTAAAGCCCTCGCGCGGCACTCAACGGAAAAACCATCCTCGCGTATCTGAAACGCCCCAACGGTGGTATAACGGCTCGCAGCGGCACAGCTTGCCGGAGCCAACAGCGACCCGACGGCGCGTCGTCATACATCCTATACGTATACAATAGCCACACGATTTCTACCCCTCTAAACCTCCTCGGTGATGTCGCTTGCCCCGTACTCGACGCTTTTTCATCCTCACCTCATATCTCTGCCTCAATCCCTTCACTTGCCGCCTTTCTCTCTCTCTCTCTGTATCTTCCTTTCGACCCCTCCAACCCAACGTTCTTCGTACAACCGCCCATTGTCTTACACGTCTTTTTTTTCTTGTCCTCTCGGTGACTGGTGGACGAGAATGTCGTTTAGACCTCTGAGCTAGATCGCTTCATCTTCTCGAGCGGAAAATTGAAAATGAGATTTTCCAATCGACCTTCGAGAGCTTCGCCCAAAAACGGCCTTCAGTGTGCCAACGGAAACTTGAATATTTTAACCTAGGGATAAACTTTTACATTATTTTTTATGCTAGCTTAAAAACTTTTCCATTGTTTTTTGGGCTACCTAGTAAACTTTTTACACTCTTCGTAAACTGTTTAATCGCGTTCTACCTTTTTTTATTATTATTCTAGACATCGATATAATTTCTTTTCTCCTTGTTTATTTCTTTTGAATAAAAATAATTCAATAAATAAAACCGATTTCTCGAAAGCAGGAAAACTCTGATGTAATTAATTGGACTAGTATAGTTAGACAATAATTAATCATTTTATTTACCATACTCAATAGTCGATTAATTTAGGCATTGCTCAATGATTCGAAACTTTTGTTTTTGAAGTTAATGCTAGTCAGTCTCGGTGAAGCCTAGAAGTGAAAAATAAAGTCTAAAGCGAAGTAACTAAACGGTGAACGAAGAAAGAACGCAGCAAACTTGAAACTGATGAGAAAACGCTCTCTCTAGAACGTCACCGATAAGCGTCAAGAACCAAGAGTAAAAAAAAAAATGATTCGAAACGATGAAGGATTCGCACATTCATGATCCGAGAGAAAAACGAGATGAGAATTTGTGATTGACGGTAACGAAACAGGATATAACGCGACGAGGCAGTCGAGAAAACATCGGTGACACGTGAAAGATGAGGGGTTGAAAAAGGGGAAAGTTATGCGGAGATGACGCGAAAGCTCGTAGCTTAATTGCTAAATGTTGAAGAGATTTGGCGGCAGGGGGAGGGTGGGGGGCGATTCGAGGACACGCATAGCGTGACGTCTCGTCGTCCTCAAGCTCGCGTGACATAACGAAAGCTAACGACCTTCACCCGAACGTGTTAGGGATGCTTTTACCACTTTTCACCCTCATCCCTCATGCTTTTCCCTCAAAAATCGTTGCCATGGAAAAATTGCTGTCATCCTCAAATCCTTCCCGTTCTCATCACTCTCAAACTCTTCTTCTCCATCTGTCGCTGTCCACCCGTCCGTTTTCCCCGTCAACTCGCTGCGAATGAATAGAAATAATAATTAGTGAAATCTGGAAGTCCCGAATTGAATTGCACAACGAAACTGTCGTAAAAAAAATTGTTTCTCCTTTTTCCTCTCTGTCCTCCTGTATTTCGTGGGAGTTCCATCTCTTACTCTCGTCGTGGTCACGTATACCATCTGGCACGTGCCTCACCTTCGCAATGAGGAGATATTTAATGGTCCCTACTTTTTTACTACCCGGCTGCTATTGAACGTAATTCTTTTTTTTTCTTTTTCTTTATTTCTTCTGTTTTATCGTACCTCGTTGCACACCTTCTCGTCGTCTCTGATTCAACTGTGAAAGAAGTCCATGTATCCAGTCTTTAATTTTGTTCCCGGGAACTCTTAGAGTCAAGCCTCATTGGCCCGCGACAATCCACCAAGGATATAGATTAAATCTTTCCGGTTGCAGTCGGGAACCGTTTGCATAAGAATTGGACAGGTAGAAAAAAAGATCGTTTTCTTTTTTTAGTTTTATGAGTTTGGAATTCTTTTTTTTCATTAAAAATGGCTGGCTTTGGGTTTGATGTTCGAGTTCGAATTATGAGTTGTATCTAATTTGACGATTGAAGCCCTTGGAACTGCTTCGATACAGTTTTAGATTAGAGCCCAAAAACAAATTGATTTTAATTTTTTAAACTGGTATTTTTATGATAAAAAGGTTTAGCCATACGCAATTAAAATGTGTATCCGACTCGATTTAATTATTCACCGGAAGTTAATTTCCGTTTGAAGATAAAGGCAATAAATAAATATAAAGATAAATTTAAAATTTCACACGGGTCACAAAACGACGATAATCTTTTATACTTTACGAAACTTTTTCGTAAATAAAGACGCATTACTCATCTCGCGAATAAACGTAAATGAAAAGTACGTTGATGAGTTACAGAAAGGTAAATCTTTAAATATGTTTGAACCGAACAGATTTATTCATTTTGGTGAATAAATACTCGGCGATCTATGGAGCGTTTAGTTGATTGAGACGAATGATGGCACTCTGCCGGTATCAGGCAAAAGATCATAAATCGAATAATTCAACGTCAATTATCGTACGAGTTATGTCCTTTTGTTTGACTCCACTCATAAATATCAATACATACGTACGCGTACACGCTGGAATTTGCCGGTTTATACGTATACGAACAAGGTGTATTGGTAATTTTCCTCAAGCGTGTGAACGAGTAAAGCCGGCGAACGGTGGATAACAGAAGTGGGGTTAGGGGGGGGGGGGAGGAGGAGGAGGAGGAGGAGGTTTAAGTCAGATGAAGCCCCGGAGATAAGAGCTTTCGCTACTGGAGATGAGACGAGCGGCAAAAGGACGAGACGGGAGAAGTGGAGGAAGATTTGCTGGATCCCGGCTGGGGTTCCAGCGGAGGGATCCAAAGGCGTCAGTAAAGAGATCCCACGTTCGGAAAGGAGCTTGGTGGGGAGCTGGTTACGGGCGAATGGGGTTGGCTTGAAAGCGCACGAAGAGGTAGGGGGGCAAAAGGATTGATTGAAATCAATGACGAGAGAAGCTCGGAAGCCAGGGTGCTCGAAGGTCGTGATTGGTAAAGCGCGGGCGCGCGTCCCCGGGTAACGGAGAAAACGAGGGAATCCTCTCATATACGTGTATATACGCATGAAAAAGATCGAGTGGAAAGAGGAAGACAGAGGGAGGAGGCAAAAGGGAAAGAGATAGCGAATAAAGGGAGGGAGAGGTACGAAGGAGGAGGGACTGGAAGTTTGTTGGAATTCTTACCCCTCCCATAGCCACTCTTGCGTTCCCACTTTTATCTCTTTTTTCTTGCGCTGTCTTTCCCGTAACGAAAATGGCTGAATCCCTTGAGATTTCGAATCAGAGCCCTCCTTTTTTTTACCTTGGTGGCTCGATCTAATGAGCTTTTCTTCTCGACTACGCGACGAAAGAATTTTTAAAAGCTTATTAAAACGAAACACCCTTTGTTTTCCATTACTCTCGCGAATCCCCCAAATTCCATCTTACCCAGACTCAACGGAATGCAACGTCTTGATGGATATTTGGCGAACACCAATTTTGAATGATGCCTTGTGAGACGCGGTAACGTTTGCTGGGGAGAGATATGTATCAGGCTCTGTAGAATTCACGAATTCGTAGTTCGATTATTTTATTTCGTTTCTTTCGTCTGGAGTGTTCTCATTCGTAGCTGGGAAATTTTAATGATCGATCGCTTCGTGGATTTTGAAGCGATGCTCGTGCAAGGGGACAGAATAGTTAATTGGTACTGATGATGAGTAGTTGACTCGTACCACCTTACAACGTGGTACAAGTCATTTTTACGACCATTCAGTCGTGTCCAGTTGACGATCAGAGCTTTCAACGGTTTTCATGCACGCTTGTACATCGATTGGAGGATGTGAACCGTAGAGGTCATGTTGGTAAGTGGTTTTGCGCGTGGATGTCAATGGAGAACGACTTCCTTCGCCAGGTTCGAGTGTGTGGTTTGTCAAAGGATTTGCCTACGGTATTTTCGCGTTTCCACAGCTGCTTCGTGGACACGAGAGAGATAAAGAGAGAGGGAAGCGGAAAGAGAGAGAGAGAGAGAGAAGGAAAAGAGGATCATGAAAGCAGAAGGGAATGGGATAAATAGATAGTGCAGTGGGTTAGTCGAGCTCTGGCAGTAACTTCCGGTAAGCCATAGTTTGTCTCGTTGATCAACGAGAGAGAGCCAAAGAGAGAGAAAGAGAGCGAAACAGCACGACGTAGAAGTGGAACCAAAAGCTATAGGATATACGCTAGAAAGGTCGAGAGAGAAAGGCTCACAGGGTGAGATTTATTGCCACCCCGCATGGTCTACTCGGAGCACAAAAAAACCGACAGCGAGTAATGAAAAACAGAGAATCGCGAATCCTCAACGTCATGGTGGCTGCACACGACGGAGGATCAGGTACAAAAGGGGTGTTCGACCAAGAGAGAGGGCAGAAGCAGGAAGAAGGGCAAGGGGCGGAAAGGGAAGGTCTGAGTTTTATTGGCAGCTTACGAGCCATCGATTTATATCGATCGACGTCCTGGCGTATTTTATATCGTCGTTCCATATCCTACCACCGGATTAGCCTGCCAGGCTAATTTCGTCATTTAGTACCAGGGATTTTGTCCTCTCCGTTGGTCTAGTAATATATATAAAACGCTGAGGTTTGAGAAGCGATACTGTACGGGGGTACCATGAAATTCCGGTCTATTGCGCTTCCCTATATGAGAACGTCTCTCACACATGAGAGGATAATCCTCTTGGCGTTTACTTGATTAGCTTTTTCCACCCGCAGCAAGTGTAAACTGCTGACGCAACGGTGTCGTACACACATCTCGATTTTTCTACTTCGTCTCTCTCTCTCTCTCTCTCTCTCTCACTCTGTAGCTACGAAATACGTATTTGGATAGTTTGTTTGCCTTGTATTAATAAATATTTTTTTTTTGTATCCCAGAATAGCACTGCCATCTATTTTGATTTTATAAAATTCGGATTATTTGTTTATTTAGAGATTTCAACGCGATTGAAGTTTGCGACGTTGGAAGGCAACAAAAATGATTATTTTTCAATTTTTGTATTTTCTTAATTTTTAATCGTTATGAAAATGACTCAATTTTTATTTTTATCTTATTTTTCTAAATATTTCGTAAAACACTGAAAACGAGGAAACAAAAATCTGAGATAAGACATTTTTTCCAGCACTGAAATTTTGTCAAAAGTATTTAAATGTTATTTTTAAATTTTTTTCATAAAGACGTTCATTTATATTGATCCTAATTTAATTTCAGTTGTTCCAAGCCCTTGAAAGTTAGGAATTCTTGAAAAAAAAAGTATTTTTAAAAACGCCAGAGGCTAGAAAAACAATTTTCTGGATTTTTAATCTCAGCCACAAGACTGGAAAGGACGGTAAGAGAATAAGAGAAATTATTCCCTCAGTTCGTATATTTCAGCACTTCAATAACTTTAATTGGCCCGTATTCAAGGAATCGATATTACAGAATCCTCATTCCTCGCTTCTTTCGATGTCTCGTCCTCTTTATTCATCCTTATTGTCAATCGATATTCCAAAAGCATTAAACCCAATACGCGCTATGAACGGTACGACCAAATAGAGAACGGGATAGAGGAGCACTGCCAGAACAGAGACTTCCGATTTAATAATACTTAATTGAGACACACGTATTTTAGCCATGAAAGCACAGTCCCTTATTTCCAATGCAATGTCAATAAAGTGAAAACCACAGTGTTTATTGAAACAAGTTCGCGAATGAAATCGAAGAATAATCGGAGCATGACAAATCATGTGGTAAAACAAGTAAAAAGAAAAACAAACAAGTGGAAATTGAGTGGAGAATTTTTGTTGTTGCCAAAGCTTATAGTTAAAATTACGATGAATATTATTATGCTTAAATGTACAGCGTTTTTTCAGTTTTAGACTCAATTAATTATAGATATATTGTTAACTAATTAATCCGCTATTACTGCCTTAATTTTATGCCGAAAATATTTAGTCCTTGATAAATCGCGATTCAAAACAATTCGTTTAAAACAATTCTACATCCCCTTCATTTTGGCAGTTACCAGTTACGTAATATCACGTTGGTAGATGCTTCGAGGTTACGGCTTTGGATAATGTTCAATCTTGTTAACGATACAACTCGAGCGTTTCGGCAATGTTGCTAACTGTGATCCGAAAGATATCTTTCGTGGTGTGTTTCGCATACTTATGAGAAACGAGAAGGATTACGAGCTCGCAGAAACGCCTCTCTCTCTCTTCTCGATCCTGTTCGTCTCTCCTTTTGTCTCTCGGTCTATTTCTCCGAGTCTCTTTCTATCTTTCCTTCCGTCCGTCTCCTTTTCTCCACCATGCACACGCTTTATAGCTTAATTAGACCGGGTCACGTTTCTCCAGTAAACGCTGTATAGAATCAAGAGAGTCTATCGTCATTCTCGTTTCGTATGCGCTATAACACTTATTGGAGATTCCCTTGAAACATAGCGCAGATTATCATCGATGTAATATATCGGTAGGATAAATTAAACAAAAAGGATTCTCGGCTTTGAATTAATCGTGAATCTTTGGAAAGTAGGAATTATACTTGAAGAAGTTTGTGTCACAATTTTTCCTAGAGGTTTGGAGGTTTGATTGAAAAACGAAAATGTTGAATAATGTTAAAGATAAAAAATGAAATTAATTAAATTTTGTTGCGACTCAATCAAGGAAATTTTATCGCCATCCGATGTTGAAGAATTAGGCTACTTTGAAACGAAAAAAACGCGGTTGTATTAAAAAAATTGATTTTTTAAGAGACAGATGAAACAAATGGAATATCGTTTAGCTATTTATCTGAATGTTTATTAAGCAACGAATGCACCAAATTTTCATTTAAATGATTGACTGTAAAATATTTTACGAAATATTGGGTTCTTTTTTTAAACTTGTCGGATTCAATGGTGCACTTCACTGTGGCCACCCGGTTGATTAAAAACATTTAAAAAAATGTTTATTTCTTAAAATTGATAATATTAAATAAAATTTAATAAAAGGTTACTTGCAGTTTTATAGCAAATAATTTTTCATTCAATTTTCGAAGTTGATTAAATCGTTCGATACGCAAATGTCCAATAATCTAAAATCCAAACGGTATTTCTTCTCGCACCATCAACCCTAAACGAAATCCTAATTCCATGCGGCAGAAGATTTAAAAAAAAGTTCACTTTCGCTTTTCAATCGGAAACTTTGGTGTTCGGAAACGTTGCGATTGGAGTACCATCGCGAGAGCCCAACTTTTCCTGGATTCACATATGCGGAAACGTATGCAAGGAGTTTCATAGAATATGGGTGCGCATTGCAAGCTCCGTTGATCCCAAAAGAGCAACCGTTAGAGAAATAGGATACGGCGTGCACCTATTCATGACCCAGAAACCGCAGCCGGGCTTCGGCTATTCCCTCGGTACCTTCTCGCCCTATCTCCCTCTTGATTTTGTCTCGGTTTACCGAAACTCGAATCACGGTAAGTGCGATATTGAATGACGCGAGTACCCGTCAGACAGTCGCTTGTACGATCTCGCGAGTTCGCTGCTGCCCACACAAAACACGAGGGTTCGTCTCATACTGTACTAATGCATTATTTTGTTTCCCTAAACAACCTTCAACAATCGAAAAAAACGTCGAGTAATAAAAAAATAGCTGAAAAATATTATAGGCCGTTATATTTTATTTATCCTAAAATTCCAATGAGCTTGAAAATATGAATTTTTGTGTTACTATGTCAGGGAAACTACAAATAAGCGTTTGAAGGTCATTATTTATTATATTAGGTGTAGTGAAAAGAAATCCATTATTTTCTGGAGTCAACCGATCTAAAGTCATCGATTGAAAAAGTTGTGGATTTATTTTTACTACACCTAATATGAAAAACCTAACTATTCCCCGTCCACTTTTCCCTACGGGTCTATATGTTCTAGACGAAATTCCCAGATTCAATTTCCCTATGGAAATACATCGGTTTTCGTCTTGGCCCGAATGTTTCTACTTATCAACGCATCACCATCATTATCCTGTGTATTCCCAAAACGTTCATTCTTCCTTGACAATCGTACGTATTAGCTCCTGATAGCGACTGGAGTAAAAGTAATGGCAGTTATGTAAAACGGGATCTGGGATACTAAAAGAATCGGAAAACAACGATTGTTTTCTCCAATAGATTGGTCGTTCGATCACACATTTTCATGACGTTTTCTATACTTTTCCACACGGGCGAACGAAAAACTTGCAGTATCGGGGATATAAAAGCGATATGAAAAGCAAAAAGAACAAGAGCGATTCGCGTGTTTTACGTTCCGGAATTCGAAATGACTCTGTTATAGGAAGAACCGAGAGTGGATGATAGTGGGCGGATATAGGGAACGAGGGAGAAAGATGGGAGCATAGCGAGGGAGGATTATCGGATTAAGCGGATACGGGGATCGTTCGACGGGGTGCAATAGCCCGGTAGTGGGAGGGTGGCAGTGGTGGTGGTGGTGGGTCCGAGGATACAAAACAGACGAACGCCAGAGGCTGGTCAATTCGTTGGAGAACGGCTCGGTGGTGTTTCAAGCATGAATAGAAACGATGCTGCTCGGCTATCATTCACTTTCGATGCTCTCTCCCATTCTCCTCTCTCTCTCTCTCTCTTTCTCCTCATCCTCTTTCGCACTCATCCTCTCTTCTCTCTCTCTCTCTCTCTCTCATCCGATTCTCTTCCTGCCTAAACCGGCTCAATACACTGAGTTCTGAAACGCCAGTAGATCCACGCTTCACGGAATAACGCCGCGTTCGAGCAATGCTTCCGTTTAAGTGTGGAGGATGCCGGGGAGAATGAGAGCTCTACGCGACAGGCAAACCCAATCGAATTTACATTCGCCTCTGTGTGTATCTAACTCGGTACACATAAGCTTTGGAGGGGACCAGAGGGAGACAGTGAGAGGAAGTGACAAAGGGAGGGAAAGGGAGGGAGGGAGAGAAAGAGAGAGAGAGAGAGAGAGAGAGAGATAGATATGGAGAGAACTAGCGGAAGCAAGGCAATGGAATGAGCGCCCTGATCATCAGAAGCTTCAAGCACGAATGAAGTGGACCGTCCACAGACAGAATCGCGTTCCCTAATCGTCAAAGCGACACATACCGGATAGTTTAAAAGACGTACAATCGTGCCAAATGGACCTCTGTCACCAACGACAGTTATATCTCTTTCCGAATTCCAGTCTTTACAGCTGGTATACCAATTTCGTTGGAAACTCTGAACATCCGTTGTTTCAATGAGGAATTGAGCCGTCTGCAGATATCCAAACAAATATGGCAACTGCAATCAATTTTTAAAGCACGTTTTCTTTTATCATAAATCGTAAAAATGGTAACCACAACGAACATTCAAACAGCATTCATTGACAAAGTAATAGGAGTATCCCAATAGCGGTTTTTCCCACTGATACACCAATTACGTTGGAAACTCGAAACAACCATCGATCCAATTACTAATACAGCTTCGTACGGTCTAAAAATTGACACCGATAAAAAAATGATAAATGCTACCGGAAGCGCATTAACCGCCGATACCTTTGGGTATTTTTGAAACAAACGCTGACATCTCTACTGATATCTCGTGATCCTCCATGTCCTAAACCATTCGTCGAATTATCGAGAGAATTAATACAATTTGAGTGTAATATTCTCGAGTTACGAATACGCGGATGTCCGTCCGAGTGTACAGGGAGAGCTTCCGTTTCATCAAACGTATTATATATATACACATATATACACACACTAGATGGGGATTTTGTCGAGTTCATGACGCGTATACCACTGCAAACAGGGAAATGAAAGCCGCGGGGGCGAAATCCGTGAAATATCCGGGGGCGTCGAATTCGATCCAATTTACGAAAAATTCACTGTGGTTGATGTAAATTGCGTATTTTCTATTGAACTACCTCTCCCCCCCCCCTCTCTCTCTCTTTCCCTCTGCCTCGTCGGGTGTTACAGCCATGGACCGTCCGTCCATCTCTCCGCGTCCAATCAAACATACTGCTGTAAATTATCCTGGTGCTTTTGCTGCTGTACAGCTATGCATATCAGGCGTAGTAAAAAGAAATCCATTATTTTTCCAATAGATGGATTTAGATCGTTCGGGTTTGTATGGGTTCGCTTGTTTGGTTTCTCGCTTTTTAGCGGGAGTTGCACTTCCGAATATTTACATTTTTTTAAAGTTAAAAAAAGGAATTTATTAATTTTTTCGAACAAACAGCGAGAAGTTATTCAAGCTGCTAATATACAATGGTAATAATAATACATTTGGAATTCCCGCATTTCTGGGCGTTTTTTTTAGCTCGCAGACGTGCGTACAGACATTTACCTAAGCGAGTATTGACGAGATGAACAGAAAAAAAAAAAGGTAACTTCAAAGTGAACGGAACGTAGAGAGTAATTCATGCGAGTAGGAAAAGCTCTTCGGGATGAGCTTACGAAGGTCGCAGGAATCCCTCTTGGAAAAACTCCGACCTGGTATGCGCAAAAGGGAAAGAGAGAGGAGGCGGAGGGCCAGGGAGGTTTAGGGATCGTGTCTCGAGCGTATGCAGGACGCGTTCAGCAGCGTCATGATAGGCTTGAAGCTTTTTTAGCCTGGTGTGTGTAAGAGAGAGAAAGACAGAAAAAGAGGGAAGGGGAGAGAAAAAGAGGGAGAGAGAGTGAGATGGTGAGGGGTACTCGAATCCTCAGTAATATTCGTAATTGCGAGAAGAGCCGGAGGAATACTCTGTCTGCTTGGCAGGAGGTTGCATGCTGATGCATATAATGGACGTACGAAACGCGTAAGTAGGGGAAGGGGAAAACGGATGAAAAATATATTTCACGCCAGTTTGAAATAAATAGACAGGGATTTATTTATTAATGCTTCTGCAAACTCATTTTCTTATTATTTTTCGAGAGGTACGTAATAAAACGTAAGTATTTTCTTATTCGGAAAAAAGAACATTTACAACAAGCTGTTTCGTGCATGTCGTGTACTATGATGAACTATTGCAAGATTATCCAGTTTCGTAAGTACGTTCATTAGCATGAACATTCATTGTTCTGGAAAAAGGAAAAGAATTCATTATATGCAAAAAAGAAAAAAATTATGTGGTGTCAAAAAATAAATAAAATTCATCCACGCCAACAAAAGAAAATTGCGGCCTTATGTTTATTTCAAATCGTTGTTTAATGAATATTCTGGTAACTATCGGTATTTAATAAGTCTATTGTTTTTTAAATCATAAATTAACATAAGTATTAATTTATTATTAAATTAATTATTTGCAATGAATATGTTGCAAACAAATAAGAATTATAAATCCAGTATATCCCTTTTTAATAAACTTTTAATAAATAAAAACTGATTAATTCATTATTTAATAAATAAATAAAAAAGTAAATCCTAATGACCTCTTTAATAAACTTTTGCCAAACGATTCATCCAGTAATATCTTAACCTCAGAGGTTAGAAAAAATGACGTAAGAATCGGAGAAAGTATACGTTTTCTCCGATTCTTACGTCCATTGGTTTCGCTCGAGTTATTTTTTATTTATATTCCCTTGGCGAGACAGAGACCTTACCAAGGCGAAAAACGACGTTGAGCCGCGTATCCACCACCTCCCACCTCTCACTTACTCTTTCTCTGTGCATAGCATTTCTCAATCTATATAGTGTCCAGTCCAATAGCTCGAGCAGCCCTCTCCAGATGATTTATGTAGGCGACCCTCGCATAGCTGTCTAGATCTCGTCTCTCGACTGCTCGACGTTATCACTGTATATACCAATACCAGTGACAAGAGCACAGAAAACTTCTTGCTACGTTCATCCAACGCGACGTGACAACCGATCTCTCTTTTTTTTCCTTCCACTTCCCTCTTTCCCTCCCCCATCTATCTACAAAGATATCTGTAGATAAATTCAACGCTGACAGACAAAAGGGCACGATTTCCTTTGAGTGCTCCGTTAAAAAAAGACTAGATTGAGACTTTTCGTTTGTCAGTAGTATATACGTATGTGTATACATGGATGAGTGTTTACCATGTAAGCATGGACGAAAAAAATGTCATCCGCGAACCACTGCTGCTCCTGTGATACACGTCAGTTTGTATTTGTTCCGGTGTTAATAACTGGTGGTTTTTGCGGATATCCTGGGAATGTTTCACCCCGTGACTGATCTGAACTCGTTACTTTTTCTACGCGAACGATTGCGTGAAAATCGCTTCCCATTTTTGGCTCTTTTATTTTTTTTTTTTTGTTTTTTCTTTTAGTATTTTTATATTTTTGGTTTTTGAAATTTGAACTGACAAATTGTGACGACGAAAATCGTGCAAACATTTGTTCAATTCTAATTTATCCGCAATTAAAATTCACATAATATAATTTGGGATAATGATCAAAATTAAAAAAAAAAAAAAAACGAAAATAAATGATAAAAGATTTTACAAACCATAAATATTCATCAATCGGAAAAAAAACTCTCGAACCATTTTCACATTCCGTATCAATCCACTAAAAAGATTCGAGCTGCCATAACGAAAATGACTTTCGTTACGTTTCACCATCGAACCTCAACTTCATTTAAAAACTAAATGCCTCACTGGTACGGTATAATTTGAAATTATTTGTGTCCCTTCTTCCCGAGATTGTTCATCATACAAAACGCGTCCTCGTCATTGGAATCGCGCCCGAGGCTTCGAAGTTTCATTTTGGTTACGCTGCCTTCGAATTACTCACCCCCGAGAGTATCATAGATAATGCATGTATCAGCTCTACCACGTAATATCACAGTAATGGTCTCTCGGGGTTATTCAAATATTTGCTAAACTATACAGTCAATTATAAAATCCCAGCGGCATTTGTTCGCTTGCGATATAACGAGAATATCGAGGAGGGATTTGTGGAGTCGTACCAGAGGGAGGGATGGGACTGAGTGATGAGACGTGAGAGGGAAGGATCGATGATCAGCGGAACAGAGGAAACGTTACAATAACGAAAATTGGAATATATATATATATATCGATATACATATATATTTCTATATATGGTATTCCATGACGATTTGACCTGGTTTTGAAACGTCACCTCTCCGATTTGACCCACGATTTTATATGTTGTTGTACCATCTCTGAAACGCACTCGAGAATTTTTACCGATTTTTTTCGGAACGATTTGACGTCTCAATATTTTTGATAAGCCCAAGTCGACTTGGGTCAGACCCAAGTCGAACCGGCATGGAACGCTCCGTGTAATTATACATATATATTCCCGAGTAGATAAATTTCGTTATCGAATAATCCGAGCGTTCCTCGTGTCAGCAAATTTTCGGCTCCGTTATTCGCGTATACATGACTGTGTGTGTATGGATTTGTGTGGAAGTATAGTTATCTTACGCCCGTTGGTGGAATCGAGAACAGAAAATTCGGAAGCCCCGCGGACTCGTGTACATTTGTTTACCCGCCGGATCGGCCGAATTTACTTTGCAAAAGTGTACACAAGCGTAAAACTCTCAGTTAAAATTGAGCCGACTATGAGAGAAGAGAAGAAACGCTTTGGTGCGGTATATTGCGCCAAATCTTTACGTATATATACACGCACACACATAAACGCGTCTCGAGCTGGGAAGAGAGGGAAAATCTGGAAGGCGAATTCCACCCGGCCACGAGAGGTTTCGCGAGTTTTCTTTGCCTTGAGTATACGGTTTCCTTTGCCGATCGTGACGCTAATTTTTTTACTACTTTCCATGGCTGAAGGATGTTTGAACAGGCTTCTCAATGTTTCAAACGTCGTATTTGAGGTTTTAGATATTACGCATTGGTTTTTGGATTCGAGAGCTCCGGTGAATTTTTACGATTTTTAAAATCATCTCTTTAATTTTTATTCCATACTGATTTTGGCATTTTCTAGGTTTTTCATTGGGTTCTAGAATTGCCTTATAAAAAAGGGCGAGGTGGCCCACGTCTGTATAATTATCTTTAATTGAACGCTTAATTGATACTTTTCTAAATACTGCCATTTTTATTTAATTTATTGTGATGATTCGTATAAAGAGAGAAAATGAAAAATTCTTGCAAAAATTAGGGAAAAACGTACACAAACAAACCCAAACAAACACCATGGATGATGTTTCCTCAGAGATATTATTACGAAACACATATTCCTCGTTTCATGCTACGTTTTTGCAACGAAAAATATTCATTAATCTTTAAAATCTTTGTATGTGTTTTTTTTTCATCAATTAAATCGAAATTATTTAATTTTTTTGGAATTCTTTTCTATTTGTTAAACTTTTTGACACGCACGAGCGATACGGAGATGCAGAGCACGGTGTATTTGAAATACGAAAAAGTATTCGCGACGCAGTAAAAATTGAAAAGGGTTGCTGAATGTATGAATGTTGCTGAACCATCACAAGCCACGATCGTACTTCCTTCCTTCTCCCTTTCTTTCTACTCCGCTATTTCCATTCGATGTTACGGAAGGCAAGGCACACGCGACTCAAGGGAATTCCAATATTTTCTGGCGCACCGAGAACCCCGTGGGAACGAAAAGGGGTTGAAGGTGAAAAGCAAAAA
>JAPYZI010001907.1:0-50966 GCA_030523105.1 Ophioninae sp. A BG-2022a | reverse complement strand
TTATAGGTCCTTTACGATGTAATTTGATCCCCTGAACATGAATCTGCCATTCATTTCCCCAAAAACCCAAAATTTCTATGAAAAAATCGTAAAAAACACTTTGAAACACGTTTTTCTTTGCTTCGTTCCATGCTTTCGACAAAAATTTTATGATATTCGTAATCAGCATAAAATTTTCGATTGGATAGACCCTCAAAACTATTTCAGAATCGAAAAAAAAAACGTTCGGCCCCTTACCTAGGCATATCGAAGCTTTCTTTGTCCAAAAGCAAATTTATTCCCTGCACATCTGAGTCCGTTGATTTGTGTTTGATCATTTTTATCGGTATTAGAAAACCGAGTATTGTTCGAATCTCGCGCTCTATGAAGCCGACGGTCATTTGCTGAAGTATATCCAGTTCGTCAGGTCTCCCAGCGGGCGAATGCAGCCATCCTAGGGATATTTTATAAAAGCTATTGGCAATTATGACTCGCGTCGTGCTTTTGTTTACGCGCGATTTCGATTTGTCGGTATGTTGTTTCATAGCCGGCATAATTTGAATGATCCTTTACGAAAAGCTGTGAAGAATGTCTAAGGAAAATACTAAAAAGAGAAGTGTCCCGGATTCGCAATGCGACGAGGACCAAGGTAAGATGTGTGTAATTTTCTTTTTTCCTCCCGAGTTTCGGGCTTCTTCACTGTCGTTCATATAACCTCAAAGTGGCGATTGCGAATCGCCCGTTGTAAAGTGAAGATTAACGATTATTTAGACAGCGAGTAAAGAGGAAATGTACGTAGGTTGCTCGTTGTCAAAACTGGCCTAGCCCAGAACGAAACATCAGCGATAGAGAGTGCTGAAGGCAATCATGCAAAAATTGAGGTTATATTGCTTCACCTTGTTTCGTCATTTTTTTTCCATGCCAGAGGTGCTGAACCAACGCAGGGACAAACTCCTTTCGGACATAAGTGCCCTGAAGCTTCTCATCTCCAATGCGGAGGCACAGAAGAGCAGCACTTGCTTCAAGGACGTCGTCCTTCCCGAAAATTTTTTTCCAACTCTAAGAGGAGTCCCACGACTGCCGGATCCTCAAACTGCGCTGCAAACAAAGCTGCACGCCTTGGCCGGTTTCTCCCTGAAAAAGGTCGCGGATGGCTTCGCCTTTGGCTTTGGGCATTCCAGATCGAACAGTTACTGGATTCAATTATGTAGTGAGTTGGGGGATGATTGGCGCGTCGGCCGCTGGGTCTTGCCTACATCCATCGACGCAACAGCCCTGGTCCGGGAGTTTCCATTAGACTCGCCAGCCAGCATCAAACTATTTCTGCGCGAGTGCAAGCATCGCATCGATTGCTACGAACAGCGGAAGATGCAGTGCCAAGAGCTTGAGGTACATTCCCTGCTGCCTCTTTTCTTCTTTGCGATATTGGAATCAAATTTATTTTCTGGGTTTTTTCCTGACCCCAATTTCCAGGCCTTTCTCGCTGAACTGGATCTTCAGAATTGCAGCGTTCAGACAGAGTCTGGTTTCACTCGGGTCATACTGAAGGTCGCTGTAGAGGATGAACGGAGACCATCGGGACGAGTCGTAGTGGTTGATCTCCGCTACAGGAGCAATGAGAATCGGCCAACTCGAATGATCGTGGAAAACGATGATCCCAACTTGGCCTTCGACGAAGAGGAGTCCAGAAGAACGCGACATATGTTCAAAGCTTTCAAAGATTACAATCTCAAGCAAGCGGCCGTCAGGATTTTCGGATCGGAGGAAAACGCGGGGGTTTGGAAGGCCCGCAACGATTCGTGCGATATCGTGAGTATGAAAGGTCCAAGTGACGTTTGGAAGTGAGCTGACGTTTTTTTTTCTCTTCGCGACAGGAAGACGAGCCGGAAACCGAAAGAAGATCTGTAAAGAGACGCAAGAGGGATATCGAGAGTGACCTAGACGACGAAATCGCCACTTCTGACGAGGTGTCGGACGTCGAAACGTCCGGAGCTGCGCGATCGGCGAATCCGCGCAAGCGCAAAAAGCCGGCGGCCGATGCGTCGAAGAAATCGACGGTGGGAAAGAAAGTCGGCAAAAATCGGCAACTCGAAAATAAATCCGAGAGCAATCTTCGATCCGCCGATTCAAAGGGTGTAAAAAAATCAGCAAAAAAATCGCCGAAAGCACAAAACATCGGCAAAAATCGGCAACCGGAAAACGAATCAGCGAAGGAGAACTCGCGAGTATCTGGGAAGAAGAGCGCTATGAAATCACCAATTGCCGGACAATCGAAACTCTCGCGTTTCTTCTCATCCGAAAAAACTCGGCAGGAGTCAACACCGAGAAAAGTGAGCAAGGAGGTTACACCGTCGCGAGTATCGGCAGCGATTGCAAAATCAACGAAAGGTGCCACGTTTCCCTGCAGTACACCGATCGTCGGGCGAGCCGCGAGGCCGAACCTCGGCGATGACATCAGCGAGATCGTTCGGGTTCGAACGACGAAGAACGATCGTAACGACGAAGATGAAGACGAAAACGACGACGACGATGATGAATCACCAAAAAAGATACGCAAGTCACGCGATATATCCAACCAAACCGAATTGCTCAGGGACGTCAGAGCGGTCCATTTCGCGATCGATCACATCGACAAACCTCCCAAAAGAAACAACAAAGTCCAAACTGGAGCTCGAAGAAAATCAGCCATCAAGAAAAGATAATCACTTACGAAAAATAAATCAAAAACGAAAAAAAGGCAGTAAAAAATATTAATCGAACCTTCCAGATAATACTCGTCAAGCATTTATCATCGCAATTTGCAAACGCTCCTCGAGAGTCGATAGTCAAAAATGAAAAAAGAACGAGATCCAATTCGCTCGTGAGCAACGAAGAAAAAAAAAGAGACAATCGATTTATCTCATCGATCGGGTCACGTCGCCTGTCAGTTACGAATACAATGACAAAAAAAGGAACCACGGAACTGCTCCGCCGCGATGATCGAGCCCGAAACCCGAGCCGGAGAAAAGCCACTCTCGACCTTGAAGTATCCTAACGATAATTAATAGCAACGATATTCGAATAAATTAAAAATCGTTAATGTCAAATTATCGCGAAATTATTATTTCTCTTCTTTTTTTCTCTTCCTCCGAACACAGTGACGCGAATTCGGGCGACGTGTCAAGGTCCTCGCGATTGGCTCGTTCGATTCGCGACGCGTTCTTCCTGTCCGCGAAAATCTCGGTATCAATGATGATCGCGGCTTTTCGTCTCGTCGTACCGCCCAGTGGAAAGAATCTCATCGGGGAGACAGTCGTCGTGAGTACAAATTCTTTCGCGGCTGCGGCGATCAAAATATCCCGAATAATTTTTTAATTTAATGATCATTGTAAATAATGACAATAATAATAATTTATTATTATATAATTTAATAATACATATATTATATAATAATAATACTAATAATAATAAAAATAATAAATAGTAGTAATTTTAATATCCTTTATTAGTGACAATAATAATAATTTAATATTATCTAGTATAGTAAACAAATTATATAATAATAATTATTATTTTTTTAATATTCTCTAGTATTAACAATAATAATTCGTTATAGTAATAATATAAAACGAGAAAAATAATGAATTGAAGAGTCATCGTAAGAATGATCGGAGCAACGTGAAATAAATCGATTCCAAATGAATTTGTATTTTTTTTATTTCTCGTCGCATGCATGTTTTTTTTCGTTCCCCTGTTTTGTTCGTTACAAAAAAGATAAAAACGTCGACTCAACAGATCACCGGAAGCGGACACGGTCTGGGAAAGGAAATGGCTTTGCAATTGGCAGCGCTCGGTTGCATCGTCGTTTGCTGGGACGTCGACGAGGAGGCGAACCGATCGACTATTAACGCGATCCTCGAGGCTGGTGGTGAAGTAAGGGAGAGAGAGAGCGAGAGAGAGCTATCTCGAAAAATTAATTAACAAATTAAATAATTAAATAAAAATCTCAATCGTAACGTTAAATCTCCAAAGACAAAAATTCAATTAATTAATCAATTAATTGAAAATCAACTGAATTGCAATAAATATTGAATTTAAGAAAAAATTACAAGGTTCTATGAGAGTTTTTTTGATTGATTAATCAATTAATTGAAATAAATCTAAACTGCAATTGCAACTGAAAAAAAAAATTGAAAAAAAAAAAAAAACGATGACTTTAAGAGGCGAAATCGTGAATGACAAATTTGGAAAGGAGAAATAACGAGGCGACAATTGCAGGCCTACGGTTACGTGCTCGACGTGTCGAAAAGAATCGAAGTGCGCGAAACCGTGAGGATGATGAGGCGCAATAAAGTCCCGGAAGTGACGATTCTCATAAACAACGCCGCTTATATTGATCAAGCTCCGATCCTCGAGCAGAATTACGAGAATATCGAGAAAACTTTCAACGTCAACGTTTTGTCCAATTTTTGGGTAAAAAAAAAAAAACAAATCCGACGAAAAATATATTTCGAAAGCGATATTTTTTTAACAAACCCAAACAAAGTATAATCGGTTTGTTTGGGTTTGTAAAAATTAAAAAACTTTGTTTTTTCTATTTTCCTCCAGACGATCGAGGCATTTTTACCGACGATGTTGCAAAACGGTTCGGGCCACGTCGTATCGATCTGCAGTATGTGCGGAATGCACGGGGTCCCCCGAAATGTCGCTTACTGCTCGTCAAAATACGCCGTCCGCGGTAAAATAAAATACCCGATTGAATTATTAATTTTGAAAAAAAAAAACATCTTTTAAATTGATAATTTGTCTCGCAAAAGGTTTGATGGACGCGATTCGGGAGGAATTGAGGATCGTTGGCTCGTTCGGGCCGAGAATCAATTTCACCACGATTTATCCGTTTTACGTCGAGACCGGATTCGCCGAGGATCCCAAGTACAGGTTGCAATTACAATTATGTTTAACGCGCGTAATGTAACGCGTCGGCGTGACCGCGGTGTACTCGCGGGTGTGACGCGGCCACCTCCTTCCCCCCTCCCGAACCCTGCTTGAGAGGCACCAGTTGACGAGAAAGTACGCGGGAGTTTGTTGTATGACTTGAAGAGGCTCCTTCTTTACGCGCTTTGTACGGCCGTACCGCGCAAGCAATTGCGCAAAATTCGATGCAATAAAATTGAGGAAATAGGCTAATGAAAATGTCTATTTGCCATTAGGCTTTATCGATTTTTCGGGATAAATTGAAAAATTACGTTCTTTTAATTTGGCCTATTAATTTTGTTTCTTAATTCAATGTTTTCTTAATTTGATTAATTTTATTTTTATTTATCCTTTATTTTACTTAATTTTTGAGCTTTTGAAAATCTTGTTTAATTTTAATTATTCATTTAACGTGGTATCAGAATAGTATCGATTAAGTATTCCGAATTTATTTGGTTTAATTACGATAATTTATTGTTCGTATAAAAATTCATTCACTCGTAAATTTTGTCGAATTGAATTCGAATAAAATAAATTTTGATTACATTTTTGAAGAAATGTTCTTTCTTTTTTCTTTGTTTTTTTTTTTTGGCGCAGGTTTTCGTCGTTGTTTCGCGCTGTGACGGCCGAGTACGCGGCGAGGGAAGTTATCAAAGCGCTCCGACGGAATTACACCGAATACGCGATACCACGATGCTTGCTTCATCTCAGTGCGTTGAGCAGGTGACGCCGGAAAAATCAATGATCATTAACAGATATTCAATTATTTAAAATAAATTTACTTAATTATATAATTATTATCGATTGTATAAAATTAATTTATTAAATTATTCATTTCGAATTTCACTTTACGAAATGAAATGCCATGAAACTTGTTTTTTTTTTTTGTTTTAATTCAATGAATACCTTTCGAAGCGATAAAAAATGAAGGAAACAAACTTTTTTCTTTTTTCTTTTATCGTTCACATTTTTTAATCTCGTCTCGATTTTTTTATTTCTTTTTTTTTCTCTCCCAATTAAATGGCGAACTGAAAGCCATTGTTCCATTCGTCTTTTTTTTTTCGATTTGACAGACTTCTCCCGGAGTCCGCGATGAATCAGATCCTTGACTTTTTGTCCGCTCCGGGACCAGAATCCGAGAAATAAAACGAAGATTTTGATGGCACGAAACGCACGCACGATCGTTGGATGTTTTGACGATTTTTCAAAACAACTGACCCTCGTGACGACGATCTTTTTAGAAGATACGAAACATCTACGTCCCTATTAAAAATAATATTTTATTTATTTATTCGTTTGTTCAGTGTTATTAATTACATTGTATGTTATTAATAAATTATTACAAATAAGTGCGTCATTCAATTGTTTATTATGAATGATAATTAAATGACTGAATATTTATATTATTTATGAATATAATCCTTTGATTATTAATAACGTATTATCGATAAATAATTAAATATCGATAAATAATAAAGAATTGCATAAACTTTAAAATAATTTCTTCAAATTGCGAATAATTTAAATTAATTAACTGCGAGTAACGATAAAATCAATAATAATATCGAATCCAATAATTACGCAAAGAAAAATCCGCGCAAATATCATTTTCATGATTGAAATTCTCATCGCGGTAAAAATACAACGAAAATAAAGAGGCCAATAATTCAAAATTGATAGCAGACATTGATGAGCTATAAGTATAAATAATGTTTGACTTTACGAGTATTGGGAAATAATATCAATGTTAAAAAGCTTGGAATTGGATAAGAGGCGCGAGAAGGAGAGAGACCAACCCAGGAGTTCGCACTAGCCGAGATCTAGTCGAGGATTGGCAAGGTCCCGCGTCTAAGGATCTTTTCAGTGTTTCCCGCGTCTTACGCGGCGACGGACCTCGTCGTAAATCACGAGCGCTGCCGCGAATCGCCGGTTTTGTTTCGGATTGTTCCTCGGTAATTATCGCCCGATCGTGAACGCTCGGAAACGAGATTTTTCGTTTGTTGAATTATTTTCGTATTTATTTCATCAATAATGTTTTAAATTATTTGATAAATTATTTACTTAATTATTTTTTTAATTATTTTCTCAATTATTTTCATAGTTATTTCATTAAGTTTTTTCTTAATTAATCGATTGATTAATTATTTATTGGATTCATTAATTCGTAAGGCAAAATCGCCCTTCGATATTTCTTCTCGATGGTTTTTTCTTAATTAATTTTTTTTTTAATATAAATTTGTAAATATTCAATAGGAAAATTTCATCGAAGAATCTTCATTGTCGTTGAATGAGTGTTCTTTTTTTGTGGGCGCGCAACGACGCGTGCAATTTTTTTTGTTTGTTTTTTTTTCCCCCCCACTTTTTGTCTCACATCGTCGCCGTCATAATTGGACTGACCTTGCAGGCTCGTACTGACGAGCGCGGCGGAAAAAAAAATTGAAAACCCATAATCGTTTCGTTATTCGTAATGTTCAGGATATTCCGGATGTTCCTTTCATGTTTTTTTATTTTTTTTATTTTTATTCCTTTCGAATATTCACGTCTCGGCGTAAATAATTGTTGGAAAAAATGTCGGAAATTCTTAATGGCGAGGGAGGAGGAGAAAGAGAAAGAATCAAGCCCAACCCGGAAATTGCGAAAACGCCATAATAAAAGACTCTACTTTTACAACGAGATCCGAAACGTCCATAAATTCGATCGTTACACAAACAATCTCGAATGGAATTTTCGTTGTACCATTATTCCTGTATTATTATTATTATTGTTATTATTGTTATTGCAATTGGTCGTACCATTATTCTTTGCGCTCCGGTTACCTAATTCGAGTATTAAATTAAATTTCCTTGTTGGCACGCGTGTACGTACAAACACTTTCGCTTTTCCTTAAAAATCTTTCCCTGTCCCAACGGAGCGTGAAATTTCTGCATCTCAAAGTTTAAACCCCTTTCTCTATTTCATGTGACTTTTTTTTTTCCGTCGACCGATTCTTGCTCAACTGGGTTCTTTACGAGCACCATTTAGCACCGATTCTCGAAAATCATTTTTCCGTCTTAAAATTTCCGCGAATAATAATATTAGTTCTTTTTTTTTTTTTAACGTTTTTATAAAAATCGACGAAATTAAAAATTCGGTAACGCCTCTCGTGAAAGTACTTTGAACCTTCGCCTCTTTTTCAATTTTTATTTTCTATGAAATATTGTATAAAATAAATGAAATTATTCCTGCTTGAATTTATTCGATTTTTTTTTCAAAATAAATTAGCGAATTTCATGAAATCCAAAATGAATTCGAAAATTTGTCATCGCGGTGGAATAATTGAAAGAAAAATAAATTTATTTCTTTCTTTTCTTTGCTTTCCTTTTTTGTTTTCGAAAAGCAAAGGGATGGTGGCGATTTCGAGGGCGGCGCTGGTCTCGATCGCGAGGATGGGTAGCCCTTCGTCGATCCTGTCGTTCTATCTCATGTGGGAATTTATAATCGGCGCGAGTTTAACCGTTCTCTTCGGATTGCTAGCTCTCGTCAGATCGTTTATTCCGAAACCACCGAGGGATCTCACCGGAAACGTCGTATTGGTGCGTTCATTGTCTATAACAACAATAATAACAAATTTAATTATGTGCCAGTCTGTTTATTTCATTATTATTAATTACAAATATTTTTTTTTTACGAAATCTTAATTATTTTCTTTATTTAAACAAAATTGGAAAATGATAATTATACAATTATTATTATTATTATTATTACGGATTATTTTCGGAAGAATCAAATAAAAGAATGATACATGTTCGGTGGAAAATATTTGTTGATTTAAAAGAATTATCGTTTCTGATAATCATTATTACGGACAACAAAATGAATGAGTGAATAAATAAATAATATTGATAATATTAATAATAATTGAATTAACGAATTAATGTATTAATGAATTCGTAAATTAAAGAATTAATAAATTAATGAATGAATCAATCAATTAATTAGTGAATGAATGAATTACAGAATTTATTGATCAATGAATTAACGAATTAGTGAATGAATGAATGAATGAATTATTTAATTAATTACTTAATTAATTAATAATAAGAAGAAAGGCTCGGACCCGAACTTTTTTCAGGTGACGGGCGCGACCTCGAAGTTGGGTCGATCGATCGCCGATGAATTTGCACAGAACGGGTGCACGATAATACGAGTAAACGGCGTAAAGGGGATGAAAGACTCGGGGACAAACGAGCTTTCGTCGCACCTTGTCCTCGAGGAACCAAACGAGGAAGAAGAGCCCTCGACGAATCGGCACGATTGCGACCTGTGGAACGCAAAGGCGATCAGTAAACTCGCCGATCGAATAGAACGCGAGATCGGCGGGATCGACGTTCTCGTAACCTGCGCCGGACACAACGCTCAGGACATTTTCGACACCGTCCACGTTACCTTGATGAGTCATTACTGGGTTCGTTGGCATCGATTCTTTCCTCGCCAAGCTTTCATGTTTTTTTTTTTTTATTTCTTCCTTCTTTTTTATTTCTTTCGCGAAATTCGTGAAATTATTGAATTTTTTTTTGTGCCTTTGGACATTGATTTTTAAATTATTGAGCTTTCTTAATTGAATTTTTGAATTCTTGATTGAGTTTGTAAGTTTTTAATGAAATTATTGGATTGTTTAATTTTTTAAATTCAATTATTGCATTATTTGGTTTTTTTTTTTCGATTCGATTATTGAATTACAAAGTTGTTTTTGAATGATTGATTTTTTAAATTGAATTAGTGAATTCTTCATTGAATTATTGCATTTTTTTAATTCAATTATTGAGTGATTTAATTTTTTATTTCAATTATTTGATTATTTCGTTTTTTTTTTCAATTCAACTATTGAATTACGAAATTGTTTTTGAATGATTGATTTAAAAAATAGAATTAGTGTATTGTTGATTGAATTATTGTATTTTTTAAATTCAATTATTGGATTATTTAGGTTTTTTAATTTAACTATTGAATTACGAAATTGTTTTTGAATGATTGATTTTTAAAATTGAATTACTGAATTGTTGATTGAATTATTGAATTATTCAATTTATTAATCGAAAAATTACGAAAAGAAAGAAGGTTTACCACTTTTGCGGTTTCGTCCCGACGATTTTTATATCCGCAGACGGTCCTAGCTTTTCTACCCTCAATGCTGAAGCGCGAAAGGGCCCACGTGGTCGGTGTGATACCGACCTCGAATCCCGAGGACGCCTACGCTGGATCCAAGGCTGCCATTGCCGGTCACTTTCATTTTTCATTACCAACGTTTTTTTTCCTCTTTATCCTTGCATTTTTTGCGGAAACACGATTTTCTTTTTATTGTTGTTTTTTTTTCTTGCAGGTCTGATGGAGAGTTTAGGCCAAGAGTTGGGCGGTCACGGTGCTCGGCTCAATTTTATTACGGTCGCGTCCCAAGTCGATCACAGGTTAGAAGTTAAGATAAAAATATAAATTAATTAATAATTACTTAATTATTGAAATTTTGCATCAACGAGTTAATAATTCGTACACGACGATATCAATCATAAACGAAACAAATAGAAGCAATTTATCGACCGAATTATAACGATACACGAAAAAGTGTTTCTTCGTTTTTATTTTCGGGTCATGAAAGATCCGATGGCCAGAGCGAGCGTTTCATCGCCAGGGATATTGTTCGGGCCGTCAAGAGGAATCGATGCACCTTGAGGGAAAATTGGTGGACGACGATTCTCGAACGTATCAGGTAATTCCTTGACTAAGAAAAATCCCCCCCCCCCGTTTTTATGATTTTAGAGATTCATCTGTTTATTTGTCAGACGTATCCGTAATTTTTGTTTTATTAGTGTAAAAATTGTTAATATTTCGTGACTGAAAATCGATGATTAATTCGTCGATATTCGGCAAACGAGAGAAATAATTTGGTCGATGTCTGATTTTTCGGGAAACTTTCAGTTACCCGATTCGTGGTGTAATAACTATGGCTGCTCGATGGTTGTATCCCGGTGGCTGCGAATATTCACGGTAAACAAAAAAAAAAAAAAAAAAAAAACAAAACTTGGAAAGAAAATATCGAGTTTTGTCCAAAAAATACTACAAGCCAGTAAGTCGTTGTACATAACCTTGTTTGAATAAACGGACGCGACGTTTCGACGAGTCATTCGTACGATATTTATTGTAGCACTGAAGAAAAAACGTAATAAAAGAAACGTTTCGTTAGGGATCGAGGCACGTTACCTTTTTCGACGATTTTTCCGTTTCGATAGATTTTCATTGAATCACAGAAAAGTTTTTGGAGGACGAGAAAATTGAACGAAGAAAAGACAGAAGCGAAGTTTTTTTTTTCTCCACGCGTTACTGTTCGAGAAACAAAACGTCGTAGTGACCGCTCTCGGAACGTCCGCTGAAGAGGAGTCGCGCAGTCGCGTAGCCACTGTTTACAATGTTGTGAAAAACACGCCTGACATCAAGGCTGCCGTGACTACCCGCGATTTTACGATATATCGACAGATTCATTTCGTATAGTTTCGTAGCTACGGTGCACTCGAGCTCGGTCGCGAAAACTCCATCTCTCGACATAAAATTCGCGTACTCCGCAGGGCTGGTTATGTTCCATTCGGCGATAACGAACGGCTCGTATTCCCACCAATGATTCCTTATGTGGTACGTCACCTGGGAGGATTAAAAAAAAATCACTCCCGATGGTAAGTTATCGACTGCGGAATACCGACGTGTCGACGGTCGATAAGCATCGACGAGTAAGTGGACAAACTACGAAAAATTAAAGAAATGCATCGAACGGTCGAGTCGGTAACTTACCGACGTTACTTAATTTGGTTTTTAGTAGGCCGATCTAGGAAACTTCTTAATTGTTCTCAATCGACTCATAAACAATTGATACAAAAATAAACTGTGAAAAGTCAAGGCTGAATCGGCAATTTTACTCTGATTGTACTAACGAGTGTGCGGAGAGCTCGGTGCTCGTCTTCGTTGCCCCACAGAATGAGGCTGATTGCTCGGAACATGCAATTCCCATCGCCGTATATCTTTTGCACGCGCAGCGTGCCCTCCGACGATCTTAGAAAAACCGTGTCTGAGGGGTGTTTCAATTACGAGTATAAATTAACATTTATTCACTCGTGACTTCAGAGACACTTATTTCCATACGAAATGAGAGCTAGTCACTCGCCTCGCTTGGGGTCGCTCCGAGAAATACGTTTCCGCTGTTTTTGTACTCTCCTGGTAACTCTCGTACCACCGTCGGTAATTTTTCGATTATTCGGGAAACTTTTGCTTTCACTCGATTTTCTTCTGGAGACAATCTCGATGCTTTCGGCGTCACCACGATCGTAAACAAGCTTAGTGAGTTCCTCAGATCGATTATCATTTTGACCGAATACCGAGCGGGAAGATGCAATAACTACAGTTTTTTTTAAAGTAAAAAAGTAAGGCAGCGTCGGTAATATATCGACAGAATGGTTATACATTTTTTTCCCACCGAACTCGCTACTTATAACCAAAAAGGAAAAAAAAAGAAAAAACGAGTTAGACTGTATTCTTACCATGAGTTCTCGAGTTTTCTTCCCTGTGAATATGACTCACGGCCAAAGCGCAGCAGAAACAAGGCAGGCAAACGAGTCGAAGAAAATTTATCGACGATCCGCCGAAACGGTCCGTTTTACGGACATTGATACCACTCTAAAAATGGAAAACGCATTGTTTTCCTCCGGATCGTATTTATGAAGTTTTCACGCGACGCCACGACGCTTTTCACACCCGCATAATTTATTTATAATTCCGTGACGTTAGCACCCGGGAGAAGAAAAAGAAACTTGACGCGTAACCGACCTGAAACGCGTCGTCGATAGCAATTTTTTTTTTCGTCCAATCAAAAAATAGCTTACCCAACGTGAATTTCTCTGTTTTTCAAAAGTAAAAAAATTCGTAGTTGTCACGATACCAGCGAGGCTAAATAAAAAGTGACTATTTCTGAAAAAAAAAAAACAAAATTTTGCCGTTTTCGTGACTTCACGATTTCCTACGATTCTCAGAAAGGAAATCGGGGTTCGAAATTCAATCGAATCTTCCCGCCGAACATTCGCCAGTGTACGCGTAACGCGCATGCGCGCTACTCGAACTTCACGAACGCGGATTCGAAGCTTCCCAACGCGCACGCGCGTGGCGTCAGGTAAAGTTACGTCCCGAGTAGGAACGGCTCGCGTCACGCCGTCGCGTCGAGGCACGAAGGGAGAGCTGTTGGCTCGTAAAAAAAGTCCGAATAGACGGAAAATAGTGAAGAAACGAGGCCTCGGTATACGGTTGCTTGGCTACCGGGAGAATCCAAACGGATATGTCACTCTCGCGGCAGTGTTCCGCGAACGGTGGGGGAACGAGCAAGTGTTGGAAAGATGGCGTCGCATCGGCAATCGTTCGTTGGAATGATGCATCCTTCGCGTTGAAAATAACCACGCGACGTAACGTTTAACCTCGTCGATCAGTATCGCAATCATATTCTCGGTTTTTAGTTTTCACGTTTTATTTTCCCTTTTTTTATCTTCCATTCGCAAATCAAGCGCAAATTTGGGGGGCTTTTTAAAAAAAAACGGACGTCCAAATGACATGGGAATTTGCAGCAGAAGACACTTTCTACTGACAATATGCAGTCTACAACTCGTGAGTTCGCTATTTAACCGGACGATTGATGCGAGAGAGAATAAACTTGAAAAAAAAAACAAAAATCCATGACGAACACCGAAACAAAAATGTGAAATAATCTGCAGCGGAAAAACAAAACAAAAAAGAGCGAATCGTGGAATACAGAAATCTTGAAGCCAAGTAAATTACAAACCCGTGGCAAATAAATAAAAAACGCTTTCACGACAAACGAAATACTTCGATCGAACGAAAAAAATCGAACGATTATTTTTAAAAATAAAAAAAATGCGGTACGAAGTAAAATCCAATAAATTCAGTTCTCTCTAGAAATATATTTTGGTAACAGGTGTTCTCGTGTCGTTTGATCGGTTAACGCTGAGCCCCCCTCCCTTCCCATCTACCCTTTCTCCACGCGTGATAAGACACTCAACAGAATTGTTTATTTTTCCGATAACGAGAAATTTCAGTGAAAAAAGTTTTCAGATTTCTTTTTTTTTGCACCTCTCACCAATCCTCCTAGTGTTGTTGCTGCTATTAGTCACGGTACTATTAATAATTTTCGCAGTCCTGTGACAGCGTCTTTACGTAATGTTTTTTTTTATTTATTTCGATTGTCGTCACGTTTTAGATTTTTCGAAATTAAAAAGCTACAAAGTGTCTGACATTTTCTTATTTTTTTTTACGTCTAACGACGATACCAGCGAGGCTAAATAAAAAGTGACTATTTCTGAAAAAAGCGTGAACAAAATCAACAATAACCGCAAGAATAATTACAGCATAAATATCAACAACAACAATAATAACGTCAGCAGATAAAAATTATGAAAATAATTTAATAAAAATAACAACAATAATAATAATCATAGCTGGAACGATGAGTAATAATAATAACAGCAATATTTTCTTTTTTTTTTGTTTTCGTAACGGAATGTTTTTTCACCAACCGAACATCAGCTTTAAAATCATTTGGCTTCCCTCGTGGATGTTTTGTTTGTATTTTTTTTTTTTTTTTTTTCGTAAAACTGACGAGGGGAGAAAAATGCTTTCCCATTGTCCGTGTAAAATTCGTTTGGAATTCCTCGCATAATGTAAGCCAGCTAATTGCCGGGGATAGGTTGCTCGGCGCATCGTACGCTCGCCATACCGTGAACCCTCGATGCTCCAGGAGCAACGCGACGAATAATCGTTTCGTCTATGATACGCTGTACATATACTTTTTATTGCTCGGCCACGGTTACGCCAATTAAACCGTACCGTTTTAAATGAGACTCCGGACAATTGTCTGAGAGATGGAAAAGTCACCAGAGCCCGTCTGGAAAATAATTCGAAAACGAAAATATTTATCCCTCTTCTTGGAACAAAAAAAAAGTTACTTATTTTTTTATTATTATTGTTGATTATTCACAATTTATTTGTTTTTTTAATTTTATAGCTTACCACGATAGAACGGCAAATCTTCGACTTTCTGGGCTTCATGTGGGTCCCGATACTGGTCAACTTCTTCAACATAATTTTCGTAATTCTAGGATTTTTTGGGGCCTTTCAATACAGGCCTAAATACATAATATCGGTGAGGCGAAAATACTCTGGTTTTTACCGAAATTTCGTTGTCAATTTCCAATTGGTACTGATTATTGATACTTTGTAGGAATTGAAAATGATAATTGATGTTTCGTAAAAATTGAAATTGGTCATTGATATTTCGTATGAATGTAAATTCATACGAAATATCAATTGTCAATTTCTAATGTCAATTGACAATCGAAATTGACATTAGAAATTGACAATTGGAATTGACATTTGAAATTGATAATTGAAATTGACATTTGAAATTGATAATTGAAATTGAAAATTGATAATTAACAATTGAAATTGACATTAGAAATTGACAATTGATAATTGACAATTGAAATTAACATTTGAAATTGATAATTGAAATTGTCAATTGTAATTGATAATTGAAATTGTCAATTGTAATTGACAATTGAAATTGACATTGACAATTGTTATTGAAATTGACATTTCAAATTGACAATTGAAATTTACAATTGAAATTGACATTGATAATTGTTATTGAAATTGACAATTGAAATTGATATTGATAATTGTTACTGAAATTGACAATTGAAATTGACATTGATAATTGTTATTGAAATTGACAATTGAAATTTACAATTGAAATTGACATTGATAATTGTTATTGAAATTGACAATTGAAATTTACAATTGAAATTGACATTGATAATTGACAATTGAAATTGACATTGATCATTGTTATTGATAATTGTAATTGATATTTGGAATGGATATTGATAATTGTAATTGATAATTGATATTTGGAATTGATATTGACAATTGTCATTGATAATTGATATTTACAATATGCGGAAGCGTATCGGGCGATGAATAACAATAGTTATATTTGTGGGCAGTACTGCGTGTGGAACACGATCTGGCTGGGATGGAACATTTTTGCAATTTGTTTCTACCTCGACGTCGGAACTTTGGACAAGGTAAATTCTCAATTAAACGAAAATATGATATTATTTTCACGTTTTTACTTAATCACAATTACCATTTTTAATTAAATAATGTACTATCCTGTTTTTGTAACTTTTGTAACGGAAGAAACATTCGGTTGTTGGAACCGAACGATGGAATCGAAATTTCATTTATCTTGGGGTTTTTCTAGAAGAGCGATTTGCTCAATTTCCGAACGGGGAGCTTTTCCTGGTGGCAGACGAACGGCCCCGGCTGTAAAATCGTCAATGAAATAACCGAGCCCGAAATTTACCGACCGACGAGGCCGAGCAACGTTACCGACTGCGTGCTCAGCTACGAGGTCATTGAGGTCATGCACGCTTCGACTCAATGTATTTTGGGCGTAAGTATAAAAATATTGAAATACTTAAAAAATCGAAAATATCAAAAAATCGAAAATATCCAAAAAACTGGAATATCGAAAAATCCAAAATATCTAAAATTGCGTTTATAATATTATTATTTCGATCATCCTCGAGCCAATGTATTTTGGGAGTAAGAAAAAAAAACAAAAAGAAAAATGTTTTACGAATTCCAAAAAAGTTCTAAAATACAATTTCTAGAATTATTAATTTTTGTTTAGCTCCTGGCTATCGTTGGCGGAATTTGTTTGAGCCGGGTTTTCCTGGAGGAAGACGACAGCTGTAAGTATATTTTCAGCCCCATTCGATTTTCTCTCGTATCTTCTATTTTCAAAAAAAAAAAAAAACAAATATAATTCTCGAATTCGCGACTATTTTTTCGCTCCATCGGTGCTTGGCCATTTCGTTAATTTCACGCACATTTTCCAACGGCAATTAACCAGGAAAACACGCGCCGATAATTTTTCGAACTGAGGTTAAAAACAATCAATTGAAATCAATAAATCTTTCCGTAATTTTCTAAAAAGTTAAAAAATAAGATTTACAAAAAAAAAAGGGAACGAATTGTTAAGGCGGTTGTCGGTTGCAGTTGATTTCATTGGTGGATTTGATCCTCCATTTTGGTAAGTCTCGCACGGATCCTTTAGAGAGTCCGTAATTGCACGATTAAAGTGCATGGCTTAAAATCGCGAAAATTTTATATTTCTAAAACGGAAAAAATACCTAAATTGTTGAAAATTTTTTAAAATGTATTTAGCTGAATGGAGAAACAAAAATGTCGATTAGGCTATTTGGATTTTGCTCGATCCGAGTTTATTCTCGTTGTTGCATTCGATGTTTTCCGTTTTGCGTTTTTTTTTTTTTTTTTAGAAAAGTTTTGTTCATACAAAATTCGTAATTCGACGTTTAAATTACTTTTGAATTATTTTTCTTTGATATTTCGATAAATGGACGGTAATTTATACTCATTTTTGTATGGAACTTGCAATTTATTTAAAAAATCGTTGTTTTTCATTAAATTACTGAGCATGAAGATTGGTTATCAATATCTCTCAAATATTTTGGCTATCCCTGAATATATTTAGGAGCGCGAAGATATCCTAAAAATATCTTGAAAAAGCCTTTCAATTCTTACATAAAAATCAAATAATAAAAAATAAATAAACAAATCGTTCGGAAATTAAATCAAATATCAACGATACTTCTAAAAAAAAAGTCTAAAAAATTCCGAACGTCTAGAAAAGAAATTCCAATGTTTTATACCTACCGAAAATATTTGAGGACATTCCAAAAAGTCTCAAAAATATTTCTAAAATAACTTAATAATTATATAATACTGCAAAAAAAAAAAATATATAAGTTTCAAAAATTCGTGAAACGTCCGAAAAATAAACAACAAATTCTAAAAAAAATGTCGAATAAAAATCGTTAAAAATTCGGAAACACTGACAAAAAGAAGAAGAAAAATATATATATATATATTAGAAATAAATCGTTGCGATGCTTTCGAGTACGCGAGCCTAAAAAAATGTAATATTCAATAAATGGCGGGAAAAAAAAGAATTGCCGCGTTTCCGAGACGAAAAATCTATAATAATTGAATTGAACGATTCGAAAAAATAAAATGAACGACTGATGGGCAAAACAAAAAAGAGAAATAAATGAAAAATAAATGAAAAATAAATGAAAAATAAATGAAAAATAAATGAAAAATAAATGAAAAATAAATGAAAAATAAATGTTAAAAAAATATCTAAAAAATAACCGGCGAAAGGAAAAACAGTACGAGAGTGACGGATTGTGTAAATGAAATTTTGCAGTTGACTTTATGGGAGGCGATGACTTTGGTCTGGCTGGTCACACGCCATTGCATCCAATGTACGTTAGCTACTCGGCGCTACCGCCGCCCATCTATCCCGCCACAAATCCCGAAAAAAAGAGCGCGAATCGCTCGTTCCTGGTCCAGGAATCGCAGCGGGCTTTCGCAATGACCGGGGACACCGGAATATCAGCCGGAAACGCGAAACTCGTCCTCGTCGTTAATCCCGACGAGGAAACCTCCACGCTCGCCCTAGAAAAAAAAGTGCTTAATTCAACGTCGTCCCGTTACAGTCCCGTCGCAACCCCCGCCTCGAGGAGATCCCGATTTAATCCACAAAAAAAATTGTCGAACAATCGGGCTCGCGTATTTACCGATCACGTTCGCGAAAGGCCCCTCAAATCTTTCTACTCCGATCCACGATTGGCACGCGATACGCTACGCGAACAAAATCCCAATCGAAACGAACCCAATGACACTCGACCGTTGTCCCTCTACGGAAACAACTTTTGACTCGTAAATTTCGAAAATACAAAATTCTTCTATCTTTCGATTTGGAAATTTCGAAACAATCACAACGAGTTTATACTACTTTCGAATCGTACATTTTGGAAATAACGTATTTCTAGTACTTTTGACTCGTCAATTTCCATAAAGAAACGCATTTTTTATTACCTTTGATTCGCCAATTTCGGAAAAAGGAGTTTTATATATTTTTCACTCGGCAATTTCGGAAAAACGAATTTTTAATATTTTTCATTTGGCAATTTAGAAAAAAAATGAATTTTTACTACTTTTGACTCGTTAATTTCGAAAAGGAACGAATTTTTTGACTACCTTTGGATCTTAAATTTCAGAAAAACGAATTTTTTATATTTTTCACTCGTCAATTTCGAAAAAAAAAAAAAATGAATTTTTTACTACCTTTGGATCTTAAATTTCAGAAAAACGAATTTTTTATATTTCTCACTCGTCGATTTAAAAAAAAAGCATTTCAACTACTTTTGGGTCATCAATTTCGGAAAAACGAATTTCGACTACTACTTTGGCTGGTCAATTTTCAAACTACGAATATCAATAGCCAACTTTTTTTTTTACTTATAAATTTCAAAAAAACGAATTTCGTACAGGAAACCCCTCGACTTCCCCTTTTTTCAAATTTGAAAACAAGACTTTTAGGAACGAAAAGGAAAGATTAAATTAAACGTTTTTTTTTTGGAAATTCAATTTTATTCATCTGCTTTTTCAATGATTTTATAATTTTTTAATTATGTTTTTTCGTTTCTTGGAGTTTTCAAAACAATTATTTTCTTTTTTGTACCGTACAATTTTGTTTCGTACTCGTTGATCACGAGCTTTGTCATTCGACGAGAAAGTTCCTCTCGTTTATTCTTTTTCGTACTGCCAATAGATCCTGCAGATCCAAGCCGATTTTTCCTTTTTTTTTATTGCGGCATTATTTTTTGAAAATGCGAAAAAAGCGTGCTTCGTATCAGCTCGAATAAAAAAATAAAAAATAACGATAACTCATATACATCTATTTTTTTAACACTGTATATTGCAAAGTTATACAACAATTTATTATTACAACAACGATTATTATTTATTTCATCGGTAACTGCATAAAAAAATAAAATAAATGCGTATACAGTATTGTTACAAAAAGTAGCAAATATTAACAATAATAATATTAATAAGTATAATAAATATTATTGAGAATAATATTACAAAAATTGTAATAATTTCATTAATAATAATAATAATAATAACAGAAAAATGATTAATAATATAATAATATTATTTGACATAAAATTACTAATAATTTTACGAAAAATAATAAAAAAAATTATTAATGCATATTTCAATATTAGATAAAAATTCTTTACAATTAAAAAATCATAATTATCGTTTATTTCATCACTACAAATATCGTTTGTTCGATTTTTTAATTCTTCGTTTTTCTTTTTTTGCATTTCCAAAAAAAAAAAAAAAAAAAAAAAAAAAAAGAACACGTGTTCGACGCGACAAGCGGGTTTTTCTCGACGAGATTTCGACGTTGAATTTCGCACTTCGCAGATCGACGATCCGACAAGCGACCTGGTCGTTTTTTTTTTTTTTTTCTTTTATTCCCCTTGCCACTTCGACCCCTCGTTTACACTTTGGTTTCTTCGTTTGGAGCATGAGTTTGGTTTTTCTTTTTTTTTTTTTTTTTTCGTTGTCGTTTCATTGTTTTTTAATACAATCGAGCGACGAACGCGCCATCCCGGTCTTTCTTCTCTCTCTTTTTCAATTAACTTACATATATTTCTTTTTCACGTTTTAAACGATTTTTTTCTTTACGATCTTTTTTTTTCACCTTTATCCTCGATTTGTGATAGCAACAAACAGTGTGCGTTTCCGGTGCGTTTATTGCGCTCGCAGTATTTCGATCGCCACGATACTAATGGTCGATTAAGCACGAAAGTTACTTAACCTCTCAAACTTTTCATTATTATTATTATTATTATTATTATTATTATTATTATTATTATGTTTCTCCTCGAATTAAAATCGACCCAGCAACATTATGACATTTCCATAATTTCAAAAAAAAAAAATCGTTTTCGTATTTAAAAAATTGACAAAAAAAGAAACATTTCGAAAAAAAAAAAGAAAAAGATATTTCTTTGTGATGAAAAATGTAAAAAAGGATTTTGAGGAATTATCGAGAAATAAATGAATGGACACTTGAAGCATTAAAAATCATCAGCAAAATTTTTAAATAATAACAACAATAATAATAATAATAATAATAATAACAACAATAATAATAATCATCGGCACAAGTGTCTAAAAAATAACTGTACGAATTCGCCAAAACTATTCATCGTTTTAAACTTCTTCTTTTTTTGTAAGCACGTGTGTACTGAAATTATTCAGCCTGAATGCATGGTAGATTGTTTTTATTGATTTTTTTTTCAACGTACGTTTTGGTAGTTTAGTTATAGTTACGGAGGAAAAAAGAAAAAAATATCAAAATTTATCGAACGTGTGAACGAACAGTATTCGCAGAGGAATCAAAATTGTTGAATCGAGATGACGAGAAAATTGAAAAAAAAAAAACAAGTGGAAATTTTCGATTCTTTCGAGGCTACGTTCGATAAGTTTGCTGAGGTTTTCGCTACGCCGCATTTATCGATCGATGGTAAAAAGAAACGAAAAAAAAAAAATCGTTTTTTTTTTACCGCAATTTTGTGTCGATTTGTTTTAATTATTTGTTTCTTTTTACATTGACGTTTTGGTGGAATATCGATGGTAAAATAAACGTGCAATGCGACAAGACAAATAAGCAGTCTTGCTTTATAATTTTATTGTTTTTCTTAACCAACCCGGTATTTCCCTTTCCTCTCCTCTTTTTGCTAATTCCACTGGGTTTCTTTTTGGCTGTCGTGGAAATAATATATATATTTTTCTTAAAATCTTTCTTCATTTTTTCTCATCTCTATTTTTTGTTTTCGAATAACCGTTGTCGTTCGCGAATTTTTTCGCGCGTGAAAAAAAAAGAATCGTTTTTTTTTCCGGGACACCCGGTACGTAGCGTGTGAATAATACACCGGGTGTTCTCTTTAAAAAACGCGCAATAATAATGCTCGAAGTTGGGTATGAAAAAATTGAAAGTTTGATCTTTGTTTGTGACAGTACAAATTAAAAAGCGGAAGAAGCAGCCGCGACCTCTGTACAGCATTGAGTATAGCCAACCGGAAGTGGGCTGTCAGGATGACAGTAGCGTATCACCGAAGCCGATGACACCGCGGCGGGTAAAGAGGCGTTCGGTTATATCGCGGGACGGTACGAGGCGTTCGAGTAGACGAGGTACATCCTCGACGTCGTTGCGTCATTCGTCGCGTCGTAAAAATCCTGTCAATCGTATAATGGAGCATCAGGAGAGTTTGTACGCGAACACAACGGGTTTAACGTCGAGTCAGCCTGGAGTATCGAGCGTATCAGCGACGACCTTGAATTACGATCGATTGGCGTTGGGTACATGGGATCGGGATAGAACGGTAAATTGGCAGCCAACGGAAGCTGTCAACAGCGCAGTTTCGGCGCCTACCGTTTGGCCACCCCCACCACCACCGGAAGTGAGCTATTCGAACGCTATTCGAGCGGACGATAACGCTCCCGCGCCACCTTGGATGACAGCTGTCAACGGAGCTTCGACGCGAAACCTTACCGACAATTGGCAGAGCAACGAACTCAGCCCCATGCAATGGCAGGGACAAAGCAATCCTACTTTCCAACAAACCAGCACTCAGAGCCTCAACGTCGACGACATGGAAGACCTCTACGGCAATAATCGACCAGCCAGCGCGCGATCCAGTTACAGCAATTATCACGGTATACGCGCTACTCCTCAAGTACCCAGCAGAAACGACGTCGTACGTCAGAGCCAACGACAATTCGTCCTCAGCGGACCACCCGCTTATCAAGATACCGTAATTTGAGAACGAATTCTCGGTATTCGTAACGCCGGCGAACCAACTTTCTCGAATACCGGTGGAATTACCGGGCCTTGCGAAATGTCGAATCGAAGGGCTTGAACTCCCACGTGACCTAATACCCTTGAAATCTCGAAATTCGCTGATTTTAAACACCGAAAACGATTTGTATAAACGGCGAAGCAACTTTCTCGGATACCGCTTGAGCTATCGGGCCCTGCGACCTATCGAATTAAAGGGCTCGATCTCCTCCGTGATCTGATACTCTTGAAATCTCGAAATTCTCCGATTTGAGGCCCCAAACGGGTCCAGAAAGGAAAAAAACACTTGCGTTCGCTTTAAATCGGCGATAACGACGCTCCTCGTGGATCTTCGGGGAAACGAAAAGTTTTAGGACCTCCGTGAGACATCGATGAACCCAATGACGCCTCTCGCTTCTCGCCGAGATCGATAATCTCGGAGTAAAGTTCTTTGGAATTCGAACGAGCCTCGTATACTCGAGGATACTCGAAGTTTTTCAATCGTTTATCTTCGGCGCTATTATACTGTTATGATTATTGTTAACGGTAGCGTGACAGTGAGAGTTCGAGCTAAAGATATTCTCGTTGCGACAAGCGATTTTTGACTGATCTACAAAGCTTTACTTAACAATAGTGAGTGAGAGAGATAGAGGGAGAAAAACGGATATCACAATTGACGGCGGACCTTGACGCTATATGCAAATCGAAAAAAAAAGAAGAAAAAAAAAGGAACGTGGGTCGCGATGACTTATCGATTTCAGAAATGTTCATCAGGACGTGCCATCAGCACTGTCAACGATCCTTGGGAATTAAATGTTAAATCTGCAATTCCACGATCTCTCGCATACCCGTATCGATACTTCAACAATCAAAATCCGTAGTACGTAACACGCTAATTCATTTGTAAATATCGAATCATCGTTTTCATCACCAAAAGCCCGGGTCAAGACTAAACGCGATGAAGAAACAAAAGAAAAATTCATTTCGCTGACGATTGATTATGATCGTTCGTCGATTTCTCGCTGCTTTTTTTTTTTTTTTTTTCTAATATCGCAAACGGGTATTTTTTTTCTCTCAATAAGAATCTCCGAAAACCTTGAATATACATTTTATGTTTAAACGTAGGCGAGTATCAACGTTTAACGTCTCCTAGGTTACGAACGATGCTCTTTTTATTATCGATTTTTTTCTTACGCGAAAGAAAAAAAGGTAACGGTACCAATGCTCGGCCATTAGTTGGAATGTTTCGCTATATTAGCAAAATTTCGAAGTGGACGGAGGCGTGTTCGTCTTGTCCTCAAGAAAAAAGTAATTCTCGAAACGAACCAAGCTCAGACGTAAAGATAATCGAAATAACGTACTTTTTCAAATCCCGAATAAATAACGATGACAATAAAAATAATCGGCGGCCATATGGGCAAAACTTGAAAAAAAAAACAACAACAATTAGCAATAATTATGATAATTATAGTAATAGTATTAGTGTTTACAATGATAATGACGTCACGGCAATGAATACTTGCGATAGTAATCGTGAAGAGACGTGAGAACCAAAGTATTAAATATCTGTAGGCCTAATGAGCTTCGATATACTACACGAAGGATTCTCGTTTTGAAATAATATTTCCATTTTTTTTTCTTTTTCTTTTACGCGTTATTTTTTTTAGAAAAATGCTAGTATGGCTAATTGTTTTACGACTAGTAAGCAAGTTTTGTCATAACGCGTGGAACGAGCCAACGTAGACGACTTGAAAGCGTTCCAAACTCGAGAATTCGAAAATTGAATGGGGAATGCAAAATTGGTTTGTTTGGTTAGAAGAGGACAACGAGAAGGATAAAGGATACGATCGATTTATTAAGAAAAAAAGAAAAAATCAATTTGATAATCGATAATCGATATATCGAATGGCGGAATTGATAATCGATATATCGAATGGCGAAATCGATAATCGATATATCAAAAGGTGAAATGCATGATCGATATATCGAATGGCGGAATCGATAATCGATATATCAAAAGGTGAAATGCATGATCGATATATCGAATGGCGGAATCGACAATCGATATATCGAATGGTGAAATCGATAATCGATATATATATATATATATAGCAATAATAATAACGAGACAATAAACGACTAAGCTAATGAACAAATAGGCTAACGAAACGACAGTTTCGATCGATTATTCGAATAATTTGTAAAAAGGTTAAAAATAAGAAGAAAAAAAAAAACGAATGGACGAAAAAATGACAAATAAATTTCTCTACTGAATTTCAAAGGCGCTTACTGATTTATCACCGACGTTTCTTTGATCGAGAAACCTCACTCAGTCCATTTGTTTGGGTTGGGCGTTTTTTTTTCGTTTTTGAGTTGTTTCAGTAATTAATTACTCGAATTAAGTAATTAATTAACGAGTTTGATTAATTATCTCGGACGTTGCGACAACGATCGCGCGTTTTAATTTTAGTCCGTCGTAGAATATAAAAAGAATACGAAAATAAAAATCATAATAATAAAAATAAAAATTCGATGGCTACGATAGCGCATGCTCGAGAATTGGAGCAGCGCTACTCCATTCTGCAGTTACGTGTGCATTTCGACCCCAACTACGACAACTAACGCACACCCCGGTAACTTCCAATCGACAACGTCGCCGCGAGAGACGTTGATCGTGACCCTCAAACCCGGTGTGAATGAAATTAAACGAGGTGACCACTAACGACAATAAAATAAACAAAAAAAACAAAACAAAACAACAACGATTGCAACCAATCATCGCACAGCGAGAGGGTGAAAGTAATACAATATAGATTGAAGTCAATTTGCAATAATTCATTTCAATATTTTTCGCTCGATCGTATCGGTGGACAAAAAAAAAATGTTGAGGGAGTCGATTGCTCAGACTGTGAGATTAGTCAAAGTGTCAAATTCATCGTCCGGCTCTCTCAGAAAATTTCACGCTTCCAATAAGGTGAGAATTATTTCCTTTTTTTTTTTTATCATTCTTCGAAAATTTCAAGATTTTGGGGCGGGGAATGATTTATCGAGTGCAATCTATCGTTTATCATTTTTTACGAATTATTTTTGAAATCGTTGACGAATTATTAACAAAAAATCGATAAAAATTGAAACAAAAATATTTGAACACATGAATATTAAAAATAAATAACTATTGTTAATTAATTGTGAATTCATTGCGAGCGCCGAATAAGTCACTCGGAAATCAATAATTAAGAGTTCCCGAAAATTGAATTTTCATTAAACAAGAGATCTTAGTTTTTTTATACATTTTTATAAGTTATTTTTTTAATTGTTGATCAATTAAAAGGTAAAAACAATTATTTATTTTCCAGTATATTTTACGAGATTAAAAATATTTTTCATATTTATTCGAATCGTATATTTTACAAATTAATAGAATAAACAATTTATTAAATAACAGAGAAAAAAATGAAAAAAAAAAGTATTGATTAAGCCCTGTCCACGAGGCCCACGTGGGCGATGGCAGTGACCGTGTTTCAGTGACGGAAATACTCCGCGCGGAGCCGGTTTATTTAAGGTGTTAATTTAAAAAAAAAATACTCATAAAAAATTATACCTCGATGTACCAATAATAATCAAATATTTAATTAATTTCATAATTATTTTCGTGCTTTACCAAACAAAATTCGACACCGAGCATTTTCGAAAATGATATTTTACCCGAAATCCAGTCATTCGAAAATTTTGAAGTTTTGAGTTCGAAAAAGACCAAAAATTAATCGAACGTCATTGAACGTAATATTAAATTTAATAATCAAAAGAGGACATTTTCGGAAAAAAAAAACAAATTAAATAAAAAAAACATTGCAATGGAAATAAAATGTTTTTCATTCTTCGTTGTCGATGTTTATAAATATCTTGATCAATCCAAAAAGCATTTGAAATTGTGAGCTTTCGGCTCGAAGATTACGAGGCTCTAATATTATTATTATTATTTCATCAAAGGGACACCGACAACGATCAATATATTCGGGAGAGAGCAACCCCTTGGCAACGGTCGTTCAGTTAGTCCCAAACCACCCCCTCGAACAACCCCTTACGTTATACCCTCGTGGGTACTCGAAACCCTCGGCATCACGTGTTTATTCACGTTCACGTGCTTATTTATTTATCCATTCTTTCGTCACATCAATAACTGAAAACGAAATCATTAAAAACGTCTAAAAACAGTTAACAAAAAATTACTTACGAAATTATAAAACAATAATAATAAAACAATAATAATAAATCATAATAATAATAAATTATAAAATAATCATTAAAAAATATTAATGGAGATAAAAAATACACAGTGAACAATTTGGCAGGAATAATAATCGACAATAATCAAACATTATTTGCTGGAAAAAAAAAAACCGAGTAATTTGTTCATCAATTATCGTTAACTTTCGTTTAATTTTCGATTATTTTAGAAACGATCCGGATTGTCCGGCTCGAAGAAGATCTCTGCGACGAAGTTTTATCAGGATGCACCTGTCGGCGATCTCACCGACTCGAGAATTTCTCAGACTCGGTAATAAATGCGAGGTCATTTATTTTCAAATTGATAATTGTCCTAACTGAGAGGAAAATACGTACGAGCTATACGTTTCGATATAACTCCCGTCGTTCGCGAATATTTACACGAATTATTCGCCGATTTAACGAAGATTAAAAAAACGTAAATTTAAAAAAATGGACAATCGTAAATAAATCAGCATTTTTGTCGCAAATTTGTTTTTTTTTTTTTTTTTTTTTTTTTTTGACGCAAAAGTACGTTTAGAAAAGCCGATAATAAATAGCCAGGAATGAATGACAGCTCAGTTGGCAGTTTTCCACAAAACAAAAATTTCTCTACTCCCGAAATTCGTGCACGAAAAAAAAAAGACAAAAATAACTGTCATCCTCATTGGGTTAATGATTTTTCGAACAAAAATCTGGGTCATTGCTAATTTTGAATAAAGCGAAGAAAAAAAAGTACACGAAAGGATGCAAAATAATTCCGTTCGATTGGATTTGAAGGAAAACATTATTTTCCAGACAGTACAGCTTCATTCACGACAGCCACTACATGTAGTGAGTACCATGCGGCAATTAAAAAAATATATCGTTGCATGGATATTTTTTCGATCCCTCAGTGTAGCCAGCAAATTTTGATTTTTTGTTCACGTGTAAGTCGTGAGAGAAGAAATTAATTATCCAGTGTTACATAATAATTATTATTTTTGTCATCTATTACTTGGTATTATTATAATTTTTCATTGAAAACTGTTTTGAAAATAATCAGAGTTTTTTAATTATATAAAAATCATTGAATTATCTCAATTATTCAAATGCACTTGGATTTTTAATTAATACGAAATAATTTATTTTTGAAATATTTCAAAGGTTATGGAATCTTTTTATATTATTTAAAAATCTCTTCGATATTTTCTATTACCAAAGAAACTGAATGGAAAAAATGACCTTCCACAAAAATCGATGAACATTTTTTTTTTAAATATTAAAAACAAAATTGGATTACAACACACTACGTATAGCGTCGAATTTATTTGAAAAAAAAGAGACTTCCACACTTCACGCGTGTCAAACACCAAACCTCAAAAAAATCTATAAATATGTCAAATTTTTTTTCCCCTCGTTGTTGCTACAATTATTATTATTGTTATTTATGTTGTTCACGTATCGTTGTTGCGTGTCGACGTTTCGGGCGCTGCGATTCTGCGCTCAATGAATTGTTGACTCGCGGTATTGTCGATTGCAGGATTTATGGGTAATCCTTGTAAATAAAATATTTTAAAAGGATTTTAAAAAGTTTGGAGCACAAATTTCGTTGCACATTCGCACGTTTGTATTTTTTGCATAGGCATGCACATACGTATGTGTAAATATTTTATTATCGTTTAAACGTATTTACCTGTAGACATTTTGTTTCGGTAATTAATTTTATTTTAATTATCGTTAATCACGTATGGGTACTTTAATCATTTTTTAAATATCGTATTTATTTGGTAATTAACGTATTTATTAAATTATGATTTTTAATTAAAATTCTACTCGCCAGTACGAAGGATCAAGACCATTCGAGCAACGCCGAAGATGTCATGTTCGATATGTTCAAAAACGAGGAAACCGGACTTCTGTCGGTCGGAAAATTTTTGGCGGTGGGTAATCCGAAACGTATTCTTTTTTTTTTCTTCGTCAAAACCAAAATCTTCAATTTTTTAAAATCAATTATCGACATTTGCAAAATAAATATGTACACGATTAATTTTTTTCAATGTTTATTCGAAATGGGAGGTACAAAGAATTTTGAATAAAATTTCCAAAAAATTTACTTTGAGGAAAGAAAAGTTAAAAAAAAAAAAGAATTTTTTTTAATCGTTCAATTTCCTTTTTGACAAAAGGCACTGCGAACCACCGGGTTGAGAAAAAACGACCCCCGTCTTCAGGAACTGACGGAGAATTTGAAGCAGGAACACGCGAAGTCAGCTGTCCACGAGGCGGTTTCCCACGAGACGCAAAAACTGGATCGAGAACAATTCAGACGGTGAGCCACAAATTTTCATTGATCGATATCGTATTTTTTTTTCAAATATTGTACAATTTTTGTAGAAAAACGAATAATCAATTATTTATGATTTACTACAAAATCTATCGTCAATAATAATAAATTAACTAAATAATTAATTATTATTAATCAAACGGATATTGAATAATTTCAGAATAATCGAATAATTATTTAACTATTTATCGGTGGAAAAAGAAAAGATTTAACGTAATAATAAATCAACTAAGAATTTACGAAATAATGATTCAATAATTAATTAATCATTAATTAAACAATCACTAAATCATTCAATAATAATACAGCTAACTGTAAAATTAATTAATCAACATATGAATTCTAATTACGAAATAAAAACAGTAAAATAAAAAAAGAAAAGACGGCTGAAACATTTCGAAAAAAAAAGTTGAACAGGCCATAGTTGCGAGTAAAAATTGTAAAAAATATTCGCAGAATAATCGCGCCGAATCTCGTGCTGATATCGCGGGCGTTCAGGCATCAATTCATAATTCCCGATTGGGCTGGTTTCACGAAGCACATCGAGGACTTTTATTGGAAATGCAAGTCGAACACCGAGGGCAAGGTCGCTTCTTATATACCGCAATTGGCTCGAATGAATCCCGATTACTGGGGTGTCTCGGTTTGCACAATCGACGGTCAAAGATTCAACATTGGCGATACGACGATACCGTTTACGCTGCAAAGCTGTAGCAAGCCCCTGACATACGCCATTGCACTCGAGAGGCTTGGCCAAGAGGTGGTCCATCAGTATGTCGGCCAGGAACCTTCAGGTCGAAATTTTAATGAGCTGGTACTCGACTATAACAGTGAGTTTTCGTTTTTCCTTGATTTTCATAAAATTGACAAAATTGTTTTTCATTTTTTCGATCGGTATTATAGTTACCATAATTTTATTACGATTGAGAATATTTAACAATTTTTTCCTTAATTTTATTTGTTTTGTTACTATTATTATTGCTGTTATTGTTATTAACACTAAATAATGACAATTAACTTGCAAACGTAATCGGTTGAAAATCGATTGGATCGGGTAGTTTATAAAATAAAATGAATTTTATTTAAAGAGAAGCCGCATAATCCAATGATAAACGCGGGCGCCATATTGATTATTTCCCTACTGAGGACTCTCGTCAAGCCCGAAATGACGCTCGCCGAAAAATTCGATTTTACGATGACTTACTTCATGAGGCTAGCCGGCGGTGAAAATTTTGGCTTCAACAATGCGGTTTTCCTCTCGGAACGCGAGGCGGCCGACAGAAATTACGCACTTGGTTTTTACATGAGGGAACACAAGTGTTATCCAGAAAAGACGAATTTGCGAGAAGTGATGGATCTATATTTTCAGGTTGGTTTAATGTTTCGACGTGGTTGCACCCTAATGTTAAAGGTTCACGATAATTGAAGTGCCATTTCAATCTTGCCACCTTCCTCAATCCTCCGTCCAAATTTCATTTCGTTTGGTCCGCCCATTTTCGAGATTATCGGATTTGAAAACTCGAAGTGGACGAAAACCTAACCTCAAAGTTTCACGGCCATTGCAGTGCCATTCCAATCTTGCCACCTTCCTCAATCGTATGCCCAAATATCATTTCGTTTCGTCCGCCCATTTTCGAGATAATCGGATTTGAAAACTCGAAGTGGACAAAAACTAACCTCGAAGTACTCCAAGCTACAGCAGCGCCACTACCGCCCATCTTTTTCATCAGCGAACGAACTTAATTCGTTCGTCGGTAAAAAAGATCGTAACTCTGCTGTTAATCGGGTTTTTTTATCGCCGCCGGGAAATAAATAATCTCGATTATTCGGCACAGTGCTGCTCGATGGAAGCTAATTGCGATACGATGTCCGTTGTCGCGGCGACTCTCGCGAATGGCGGAATTTGTCCGATTACTGAGGAAAAAGTGTTGAAGCCCGATGGCGTACGGGACGTTTTGAGTCTGATGCACAGCTGCGGAATGTACGACTACAGTGGACAGTTCGCGTTCAAAGTAAGCGCCTCCTTCAATCTCCCATCGAGATCCCGTCAAAAAAGTCACTTTATCTCGTTTTTCCGCATAATCACGGATTATTTAAAAACGAATGGAACAATTAACGTTAACCTCTCAAAAAACCCGAATATTCCAAACGTAACTCAACAAAAATTCATTCATCGAGAAAATTTCATTGGTATATACGTATAGATATTTTTCTTTGAAAAAGGTAGGTATACCTGCGAAGTCCGGAGTTTCAGGAAGTCTCATCGTCGTAATACCCAACGTAATGGGCATATGCACTTGGGCACCGCCCCTGGATCCTCTCGGTAATTCCTGCAAAGGTGTACAATTTTGCGAAGAACTCGTAAACGAATTCAATTTTCACAGGTTAGTGACGTCTTTGAATTTACAAATAATAATCCCATTAAAAGAATAAGAATTTTATTGATCTAAACAATAAATTATTTAATTGATTATACTATTTATTTAAATTTATTATTATACTATTTTTAACCATCTTATTATCTTAAGATTATAATTTATAATCTTATCTTATTTTAATTTACTTTATACTATTCTATTAATTTAATTATGTATATTTTTTTTTACATAAGGAAAAAGAAACAGCGAAGGCAGCAAAATAATTAATGTTGCATTTGGCACACAATTATTCGATTTATTTTACATAATCGTAATTCGAATTCAATTACTATTTTTTTTATTCAAACGCATTTCGAAATCTCAAAAAATATTTCTTTAAAAAAAAAATAATAATAATAACGTAACAAGATTTCAACAGCCCGATCAGCAAAAGATAACACTGCATTTACCATAAAATTATTCAAACAATTAGTTTTAAGTAATAATAATTCGGATTTAATTTTTTCGATAAAGAAAATTCAAATTTATCGTTTCCTCTAAAGGAATTAATTTTTTTAATTCATTTCCTAATTGCACAAAACAAACACACTGAAAAAAAAAAATGAAAATGGCGAAATCTTAATAAATAATATTCTATCGACGATAAAAAGAAATTCGAAAAAATTCTAATAAAATAATTATTTCTGTTTTTTTGTCCATGAAATTGCAGGTACGATAATTTGAAGCACGCGACTCATAAAAAAGATCCGAGGAGGCACAAGTACGAGACGAAGGGACTTTCCATCGTTAATCTTTTATTCAGCGCGGCGAGCGGTGACGTAACCGCCATGCGGAGGTAAAACCAACTTTTCCATTCGTAAATTTCTGTCAACGTCAATTTTATAAAAAAAAAAAATATCCGCAGTGAAAAAAAAAATGATTTTGGTTCCTGAATAAATTTTCGAAAACATCCCTGACACTTCCGTGATCCCCCGATAATATTTTTTTTTCTCTCACACACCAATGTCAATTAAAACAAAAATATACGTCACAATTGAACACACGCACGCAGACAATACAGCGAACTACTCGAAAATCCAAACAGGTGAGTTCCCTCGGGCTGAAGAACAAACAAAACAAAAAACAAAACAAACAAAAAACAAAAACGTAAATCCTTGTGGAACATTTATTTTTCATTTTCACGATTAATTGGTAATATTTAACATTTTTTTCATGGCCTTCCATTAGAATGGATTCGTGATTTTAAGTATTGCCATTTAAAAATATTTTTTTGTCTTATGATTTAATTAATTTAATAAAATTAATTAAATTAATGATATTATTATTAATGTTATTATTTTTATCAAATATAATTATTAATTTTTAATATATATCATATATATTAATATTTATATATATATATATATATATATATATATTAAAAATATAATGATAATTTGAAAAATATATTAATAACGAAAATAATCAATGAACAAATAAATATAATATTATTGTTAACAAAAATAATCGAGTTTTAGTCGCGGTTCCAATTGAAAATAAAATCATTTTCCAGAGCCGTTGTTGACAGTAAGCAAAGTTGACATTGTCACTGTTACACCGAGAGTAATGACGATTTTGTTTCCACCCCCCCCCCTTTTTTTTCTAATTTTTTTCTTTCCCTCGTTTTTTTTCCTCTCGCAACACCTGGGATGATCGTCGCGGTGCAGGCACCGATTGAGCGGAATGGACATGACGTTATCCGATTACGATGGACGGACGGCTTTACACTTGGCAGCGAGCGAAGGACACTTGGACTGCGTCGAATTTCTCATCGAGCACTGCGGCGTACCTGACGATCCGAAGGACAGGTGAGACAACGAAAAACAATTAAAAAAAAAAAACAAAAAATATATTAAAAACTAAAAAAGTATATATAAATTAAATAACGATTCCCGAAAAAAAAAAAAAAATTACGAAAGAATATTTTTATAAAGAACGGGAACATTGAATGTAAACAAAAATTATACAAAAAATGTTTTAATAAAAAAATGAATATTGAATTGTTAAAAAAATTAAGAAAAAGAGAAGGAAAAAGTATAAATTAAAAATATATATGTAAAGTAAATAACGGGCTCTCCACCAAAAAATAAAAAAAAAACAAATTACAAAAGAATATTTCAAAAAAAAACGGAATATCGAATTTAAACAAAAATAATTTGAAAAATGTTTTAATAAAAAAAGAAATATTAAATTGACAATAAAATTGTTTGAAAAAAACGTAAAAACCATTTTTTCGTTCGTGTTTTTTTTTTTCAGGTGGGGTAATCGGCCGATCGACGAGGCTCGGTCCTTCGGTCATACTCAAGTTGTCGAGTACCTCAAACACTTTGCCGAGGTACGCAAGGCCGAGCAGGCGAACGGCGATAAAGAAAATTCGTCCGACGGGGTGAAAAAAAATTGTCCGACCGAAACGGCGCCCTCGGAAACGTCGGAAAAACATCGCGAGACCGATCAGCCTCCCTTGTCCTAATTCTTCTCCCCCACCAAATTCCTGTAAAATAAACGAAAAAAAATCCCCCAAAGCCAAAACTCGAGAAAAAGGTTTTTTCTCAGAGAAAAAAAAAGAAGAATTCCGCTTTGTCAATAAGAATTATGTCAATTGCGAGTAAGAAGGAGAACGAAAAAAAGAAGAAAAAAAAAAAAAGAAAATCGTTCGTAACGAAAGAAAAGAAAAAAAAAAAGAAAAAAAATTAAAACCTCGAGACGAAACGAGATTCAGGGAAGAACGAAGACAATAATCGAATGATTTATCATTTTTATCATCGATCCTATATAGCCTCGTACACCACAGTTAAAAACAAAAAAAATCACATCGTGAAAGTGTGTCATAAAAAAAGTTCGATTATCATAATTAATTAATCGATTAATTCTCCGATCAATCAATTATAAAATGATTAATTAATTGTTTAAATAATTAGTTACATAATTAATGAATCGCTTAAACAATGAATTGAATAATTGATTAGTTAAGTAAGTAATGAATTGATCAATTAATAAATCAATCAAACATTGATGAGCCATCATTGCTCCATTATTTAATTAAATAATCAATTGGTCAAATAATCAATCGAATAATTGATCAATAATTTCAATTATTCAATTAAATAATGTTACGTAAGTATTATTATTATAGTGATTAATCAATTAATTGATTATTTCATTAATCCGATGATCAAACAATCAATCAATTATTTAATTGTTTCATTGAACAATTTGTTGATGAATTAAATAATCGAGCAACTAATGAATGGATAAATGAATGAATAAATAAATGAACGAATGAATAAATGAATCAATCGATTGATTCATCCATTGATCGTTAACGAATAATTAATAGTATAATTAATAGTGAATTGCCTGTATATCGAAAAAAATATTTGCTCAGCGGGAAAAAAGACCAGCATTACAATAAATAAAGTTAACAAACTAAGAAAAAAAACAACGTTGTTTATTGTGCAAAAAAAATCATTTCGTTCGTTAAATTCCTACTTTTAAGGGGGCAGTTGCGCTCGGGCGACGAATTAATTAATTAATTAAAAGTAATAATGAATTAAGAATTAAGAATCGTTCGGGCTATTTGGGAAAAAAAATAAACGAAGAAGCGCTTCGTCGAAGCATAGAAATGTCCGATCTATGATGATCGATCGGACATTTCTATCGAACGCGCCTCGCAATAGGGTAAAAGTTATCGCGCCGATGATAAATCTCTGATCGTGGTGGATGCACCGGATTGACCTTCGGCTAAACGCTTCCGCGCTGATTCTCCGACACGTTTTATTCGACCCTCGCGGTTTTATTGTTTAAATAATTTATTTGATTTATTCGATTTTATGAAATAATAATTTATTCGATTTTATGAAATGACAATTTATTTAATTTTAGGAAATAACAATTTATTCAATTTTATGAAATAATAATTTATTTGAATTTATGAATTAACAATTTATTTGATTTTAAGAATTAACGAACGAACCAGTAGTCCCGTGAATGGAGAAAATCAATTTATCAATAAATAATTCACTGAATAAATAGATAATAAAATAAACAAATAAATTAAATAATTTAATGATGCAATTAATTAACAAATCTATAAAAGTTATTGAAAATGTTTCATCACTTATCCGTTTACTTACAATAAAATAACGAAAAGTCCTATATCGGTTATGGGAATACGCAATTTGAAAAAATTATTTCGAGCATTCCAAAGCTATTCACATTCGTTTATTTATTCGTTCTGCAGTGTCGTCTTCCTCTTTATAATCGTCATCGCAAGAAATATCTGCGGTTCTGTGATCGCGTCGCTCCAACGATTATAATAGATCGTGATTATACTATTTAGCCACCGAGAGAGAGAGAGATAAAAATAGAGAGACAATGAGAGAGAGAGAGAGAGAGAGAGAAAAAAAAGTGTCGGTAAATCGTCGCCTTCAATAACAAGAATATTAAATACGAGCCCATTATCCGTTGGTAATCCAAAGAAATTGCACGAAGCCCCTTCCTATCTCGAACCCGGATTTTTTTTTATCATCCTCGCTCATCTCAAAACAATCTAAGATTTTTTTCTCCTCGTAATCGATCGTTGTTTAAAATTCTAGAAAAAAAAAAAATAGATAAAACAATGATCTCATCGTAAAAATCGCGATTTTTACGATCGGTAACAAAGTGTACGTGGCACTGAAAAAAAAGCTTGCATTTTTAATGACCCGATTTCAAATTCACAAAGTTTAAACAAATTTCAAGCGATATTCTGGATCCAGATAATTCTAGATCATGTGAATCCAAATGATCTAGAATTATCTGGAGCAAGTTTATCCAAAGACAAATTAAAAATAAAAAAATAAACGAAAAGTTTTGTCGTTCAACGACGCCACCGATGCATTCTCGGAATCGTTAAAGTCGCGTAACTGCAATGAAAAAAAAAAAAAAAAAAAAGAAAATGCGGCACGAAGCAAAAGCAAAAATAGCCGCGTCGCACGTGGGAAATATTTTCTCCTCGCGATCGAACGACGGATTTTTATTGCCGAGGTGAATTTTCGATCCGGGAACTCCGAGGTTAGCGCTTGGTCGACCGGGACCCGTCGATTTTTTCGTCATCGGGATTCCCCCCTTAACAATCGAGGCGTCGACAATAATTATTTTCTCTTCCGGAACCAAAAAAGTAAAGAAAACGATCCGTAGTGTTATCAATTGAAGTATCAATAAATAAAAAATATTATCTATCGAAAAGTAAAACTTATGAATAAATATTTCATCATTTATAAAAAATGAATTTTCTTATTCATAATAAATAAAGATGATAAAACGGTTTTAGAAAAATGTTTAGTTAATTTTTGTTCAATAAATTAATTATAGTGAAACAATAAATACTTTTTTTCAAATGTTTACTAAATTCGACTTTTAATAATTTTTTTTCTCGTCCGGGCAAATAAAATTCTTCGCCCGAATTTTCGAAAAAGAACAAAAATGAATCTATTTATAAATTTAAGAAACTAAACGATCGATGTTCATCAAGTGATAATTAGATTATCATTTATTTTTCATTTTTTATTTTTTTTTTCTTAATTTATTTTTTTTTAATTGTTTTTCAAGTTAACAATTTACAATTTTTTTTTTTTTCAATTCAATTCTTTTCAAGCTCTTTACAATTTAATTTTCATTGATTTTTTTTTCAATTTTTATTTTTTTAATTTTTGCGGCAGCTCGGTCATTCGAGTTCGTAATTTAGCGGATCTTCATACATCCCAATCTCGTAATATCCATAGTCAGCAGAAATATACGTGCACCGCGACCCGAGGAATTCATAATAATCGTAAATATGAATGAGTGCGCCTTTTGCTTTCACGGTCGTTTGTGTGCGAGGGTATACACATATTTGCGTATGTGAAATTGTGACGTCATCGTGTCAGTGTTACGTCCTCGTAAAGAAGAAAAAAGACTAAAATGGTTTCTCCGGAATATCCGGGCAACGAGAGCCGATGACGAAACGAGACATTGGGGAAATTCGAACCGGACGTGTTGGGAACCAGCGCGTACAATCACACGATATCCGTGAATGCAACGCGGTTGAATAATCTCGGTCGTATAATCAGCTTGAAAAAAAGATAGCCGATAAGTTAATTTTTTTTAAATACACGCAGCTTTTTTTTTTGGCTTTTGAAGTCATTGGAGTTGACCTTCGCTTATGATTATAGACAAAAATGATTAATCGTAATAAAATATTAATTACAAAATCGATCAACAATTTTTATTTTTTATTAGTTTTTTAAATTTCTTTTTTTATTTTTTCGTTCTTAGTTTTCTAATTTTTTAAGTATCTTTATATTTATATGTAATTGATATATAATTTAATTCATTATTAAATATATTATTATTTTATTTTTATTATTATATTTATTTTTAATTATTTACTATTTTTATTTATTACAAAATATTTTCAAAAAAATAGTTTTCTTTTGTGATATTTGTCAATGTTCAATTAATTGTTTTTCTTTCTTCAATGAAATCGTCCTGTAAATCAGCGAGGTTCGCGAACCTCCTAAAATTATTTTTCACGTGCACGTGTAAATTGAATTTTTCCCGGACATTGTAGTTGGTGGGTAATTTTATTCGGTATTTCCACAGAAGCAGCGATGAATCGAACAAAAATTAGCCGATTGCTAATTTTTTTTACGATGCGATAATAATAATTTCTTTTTTTTTACCATAATCATTATTATTATTTTTTATGTTTATTTTTCAAAACAAAGATATAACGTGTCGAAGAAGATTTCGCCGAGGATAATTCGTTCTAATTGAAAATGCAAATACGAAGGTCGCTTCGCGATCATTTTTGTTAGTCCTTTCTTGTTTTTTTTTTTCTTTTTTTCATTACTCGTTCTTTCGTTGGTTTCCTCCTATTTTTTTTTTTTTTTTTTCATTCGTTTTTATCCGCGGAGGACGCGTGTATTTAAATGCTCCCTCGTTCCGATTCGCCCACGGCGAGGAATCCTTTTTAACTCGCGTGTACACCGACGGAACCAGTTTGGCAAAACATTGCAAACAGGTTTCACACGTATTTTTATTCGATCCTGCATTAGTGAAGGAGAGAGAGAGAGAGAGAGAACGGGAGAGAGAGAGAAAATTTTTAACAAAAGCTAGCAGGAGATTATTCATCGACAGACGTGGCTTGGTCGATGACTATCGCAGGATCATTCATCCTTGACCTAACGAAATTCTTGAGAAAAATTAATGCCCCTTCGAACGAATGAGATATCAGTCTTCTTTAGAGCCCTTCCGATTTTTTTACATTTTTTTGTTTTTTTTTTTTTGTTAATTAATTACTCATTAAATAATTGATCAATTAAAAATAGAAAAAAAAAGCGTTTACATTTCTTTCGAAATTAATATAGCTTATTTAATCGAATCAGCTTTAATAAACTTTTATAAATTTATTGACATTTTCGATATTCAATGCTAAAATATATTTAAAAAAAGATCAATAAAAAACTAAAAATAGAAATTAATCGATCCATGATTCAATTAATGATATTGATTGATTACATTTATATTTAATAAATAAATTAAATTTAATTGTTTTTAATTAATTCATGAATTACGTGCATTTAATCATGGAACAATTATTTAATGTATTATTTTATTATTCAATGCCTGTCAATTTTTCTTCAGAATTTTTCCTCTCATTTTTATTACCGAGGCGAAACTTACGTGAATATTTTTCTTTTTTTGCTTCTCGTAATTTCGCAATTTATTCAACGTTAATTGTCGTATTAACGTCCGTTAAAGATTTTTCGTGCTCGATTCTCTTCCCATTTTCTCTCATTGCTCTTCATCATTCGCTTATCTTTTCTTCTCGATCTCGACGTTTAGATCCTATACGAAATGCAATTTGCATAGTTCCACCCCCCCCCCCCTCCTCGCCGTGCCTCTTGCCATTCGTTTATTCTTGAGACGGGCGAGAATTATTTTTACGAATGTAAATCAAACCTTCGTTACGACGAAAAGCAAAAAAGGCAAAAAAAAAAAACCCAGAAAAAGGAACTGACCGTTCCTCGACGATTTTCCTGGGTTTTTATCTTCATCGTGGATCGCATCCTTCTCGATGCAACAGGATGACGTCCGTATTGTTAACAGTTTAGATCACTAATGACGAGCGTGACAGCGACTATTGTTTATGATACCTCCAGACCATTGACGAAATTCCACGATCCGTTTTGTTTTCTTCCGGAAAAAAACAAAACATCGTTTATCGTTCAATTATTATTCGGACGATTTCTTGGCGTAACGGAAATTAAAGAAAAGAATATACTTATTTTGTATTTTTGAATGATTAAAAAAATATATTGAATTAATTGAATGTAAGTGAAAATAAATTTATTTAATTAATTGAATGTAAGTGAAAATAATTTGATCGAATTAATTGAATTATTATTTCACTAAATTTATTTTTAATTATTGCACAATTAACGAGCGAGAAATAAAATTGAACTAATGCACATATTTTTTTCAAACGCGTTTCATAAACAAATTACGAAAAATTGGAAAATAGTAGCGGATAATTGAAAAATCATTTTGAAATGAAACGAATACGATAAAAACAAATAACTTTTTCTCGAAAAAAAAAAAAAAAAAAAAAAAAAAAAAAAAAAAATAAAAAAAAAAAAAAAAAAAAAAAAAAAAAAAAAACGAAACAAATCAGTATTTTGCTAATTGTAATATTAAAAGTGAATAAATAAAATAAATACGGTTTGTTCAAAGTAAACAAATAAAATACTAATAGTGAATAACAACAATAGTAAGTAAAAAAATAAAATATAGTTTTATCAAAGTAAATAAAAATAAATGTAAAAAAAAAAAAATGGTTCGATTATCGTAACATTTTCATTCGTAATAGATTAGTGTAAGATTATGCTGATTCTCGGGTCATCACCGTCCGATCCCTTAATGACGAATAAATGTTTGACGTTTATCGATTTCCCGATCCCGATCTGGGATTTCGACGAGTCTAGCTAATGATCCGCCAATCATCGCGTAGGGATAACCCAAGATCAAAAAATGCAAAGTGCTTCGTCGAAGTGAGCGTACCGTGACCGTGGACGTTCGCGTGTATGTTTCTTCGTTTAACAGGAGAATTATTGTCCCTCGGTACACCAGAGATGGCAAATGACAAAACAGAAACAAAAACGTCGATCGCTTCGTCAACAAAAAAGGAAAAAAAAAATCGTTTTTTTTTTTTTTTAAATACATTTCGAGTTCGGAATATTTGGATAATTCGAGAAAATTGTTACTTTTTTTTACAAAGTCGAATTTTTACGTCCAATCGTGTCAGGAGTGATAAAAAAAAATAGTACTCGATTTTACGAGGGTCAATAATTGTTCGACGATCGTATTGTGAATCTAGCCTGTCTGATGAGTATATAAGATCTTGTCTCGAACGAAAGAACCTCAGTCTCGCTCGAATCTTCGACTTCAAGTGTCGATAAAAACAATTTTTCTTTTTTTTTTTTTTAAACAATAATAATTATTATCATTATTTATTTATTTTTCATCACACGAGAATCGTAAGTGAGAAAACAAGTGTTCCAATGAGGGGTTTCAAGTGTGCGGTGCCATTTTTGGCGCTATTACTGATTAACAATTCGTTCGCCAAACCAGGTGAGCACTCGATTCCTCGATTGTTTAAACAATTATCTCTCGTGGTACAACAGACTGCAACGATCATCGCTTTTCTTCGTGTTTTTGTTTATTTATTTTTTTCAACAACTTCGCACGTGGGGAATTTGAATTCCCCATTGATAGTCTACTAAATAATCAGTCCCATTTCCATTAATATAAAGTCTCGAATCGTGAACTGGTGCAATTTTTTTTTTCTAATTTCCATTCGAACGATTTTTTTCATCGCTCATTTGTGAATAAACAAATTTTTTCTTCGTGACATTGAAAGTTAGGGATTTTGTTTCCTCATTGGTGTGGTCGGAGATCATCTCTGCGCATGGACCATGAAACGTTTTTTTTAAATTTATGGGTTGAAACTTCAAATGACAATGATGGATAGCAGTGACGAAGAGAATTGTTCATTTTCGTTCAGCCAATTTGACGGAGTACTGATAAATGGAGAACAGTCGAAGTAGTTTCGAATAGCCATTTTTTGGACCATTGGGACTATTTTTTGCCATTTCCGGTTGGACGATGGCAACCATTTTTTGTGGAGCAATTGGCTCAAGACAATAGAATGGAAGAACGAAGGCGGACGGAAATTTTGAGCTAACTGGGCCATTAATTGGCCACGTTGAGAATCGGTTCGTAAAAATGAAAAAAAAGCAGGGTTTGGGTTTGTTTGGGTTTCGAAGATGAAAGAACCCGCGATGATCGAGCAGTTGTTACTAACCGCGAATCAGCATCTAATCAATCATTTTGTGTGTTAATTGAAAGGTCTCCTGGGGAATTTGTTGAATGGTCATGGAGGTGGTTCATTGTTGGACCCATTGGGTATCCTTCGGCCAAAGGATGCGGACGCTAGTGCCACGAGCAATAGTCAAAGCCTCGGTACGAAATTTAACCTTGGGTCCCTAGGATTTTCCGGTTCGGTAGCGACCTCATCAGCTTCGGCAACGGCCAATGGCGGCGGAAGTGCGAGCGCGTTGGCGAACGCTAACGCGAAGTCGGAGGGTGGTGGATCGTCGTCGGCTTCGGCGAACGCCAATGCCCAAGCGAGTGGTGGAGGTGGTGGATACGGTGGTTACGATGGCGGTCAAGGTGGATCGTTCGGAGGTGGATCTGTTGGTTCTTACGGCCAAGGGAATGACGGATCGTTTGGCCAAGGTGGATCTTACGGCCAAGGTGGCAGCCAAGGTCAAGGTCACGGAGGATCTCACGGCCACGGAAGTGGCGGCTCTTTCGGTGGAGCGGGCAGCGGATCCTTCGGTCAAGGTCAAGCTCACGGAGGATCCGGCAGCGGTTCGTACGGTCAAGGTCACGGAGGATCCGGCAGCGGTTCGTACGGTCAAGGTCACGGTGGATCGGGCAGCGGTTCGTACGGTCAAGGTCACGGGGGATCGGGAAGCAGCTACGGTCAAGGTCACGGAGGAACGGGTGGCGGTTCCTACGGTCAAGGCCAAGGGGGATCCGGAGGCGGATCTTTCGGTCAAGGTCACGGAGGCAGCCAAGGTCACGGAGGCTCCAGCGGAACTGCCGGATCGTCGGCTCAATCGGGCGCCCTAGGATCCGGACATTCCGGTGGTCAAGGTAAGGCACCTGTTCTATTCGAGGCCATCATGACTTCCGCCAACGTTCACCGGACGGCCATAATCGTGTAACCGTGTAACACATGTTGAAGAGGCGTGTTTAACACAGGATACGACGCTGGTCGTCAAGTCGAGCCGGTGTCATCCCTAACCCCCGAAAGTACCGGAGCATCTAACCCTAACGACATCGACATAACCGACACGAGCCCCGAAAGGGAACGTGTCGGCCCTAACACCAACATACTTGCGCCTTCTTACGGTCAAGTCCCCTATCGCTACGAGACCCAATCGAACGCCAACGCTGTATCTCAGGCCCAATCTAACGCTAACACGAAAAGTCCCAATGCCGAAACGGCCGATCGTTACGAACCTGGGCTTGATGACAGTTCCGGTGAAAATTCGTACGAGATCGAAGATTCGCCAGTTGGCGGACCTCAGACTGGATCTCTCGGGGGATACAACGGCAATTCTATGATGGGAGATGACCGTTCGATAACCGTACCTGGGAATACCGGGCGAACGTTTTTGCCCCAATACGGTAATGATGATGGGCCGTCACGAGCGGGGGCAACCGCATCGGCTAGCGCAACCGCGTCCGCTGCCGCGAACGCTGCCGACGCTTATCAGGGCTCAAACGGCCCTGGTTACGATCGATCACGACCGAGTTACGGCACAGTGCCGGAAGACCGAAGCAGAGACACCACTGTTCCGCAAGTCCCCCAATATTACGGCTCTCCCGCGTCGAATGACAATCAGGCCGATCGGAACCCCCGATATGACGGTACCTCCGGTGAGTATACGGGCTCCAACCCTCCCGAAGCTGCCTCACCCTATGGCGACCCAGTGCCCCTCCCCGAGAAAACTTATTCCCAATCGGGCGCCGTTGCGAGCGCGTCGGCTACATCGAAAGCCGATTCGAACATGGTACATTCGGGAATTCCATTGCAGCCTGTGATTCCACCGACGGAAACCCAACAGGCAATACCGACCAAGTATCCCAGTACCAACGATAATACCCGATATGACGGCGCTTTCGAAAACAATAATCAAGCCGATTACACGAAACTCCAGCAATATGACGATGGAGCACGATACGACAGGGCCTACGCGAAATCCCAAGCTGCTGCCACCAGCCAATCGGCAGCTGATTCCAAATTTCAAACCGGACAGACTTATGAAAATCGACCGATAGATGGTCCGGTCGGCACTTATGGTCGAGACGATGACCGATTGGTCGTTAACGACAAACCGATCGAGGCACCTGGCCGACCCGTCACGTATAAGATCCCTCAACAAGCCCCCCGACAACGTTCTCCAATCTCCGGCTACGGTCCACGCCCTAAAATAACCATAACGTTCCGTCCATCCGACAAAAGACCGGTAGCTCATCAACGAAGACCTTCCTCAGGTTACGGATCGGCACAGTCGGCCGCCCAGGCTGCCGCGAACGCCTACGCCAATGGCAATCAGGGGCTTCCCGCTGGAGGATCAGCTGCTTCCCAGGCAGGAGCACGGGCAACTAGCCTTGCCGATCTTTTCGGTGATGGAGTAATCGCGGTCGTGCCCGTCAACGAGGGTTCTTACGGACGGGGACAGACCGGAGTATCTTACGGACAGGGTCAAAGTCAAACCGGGTTAACTTATGGTCAGACCGGACTAACTTACGAACAGGGTCAAGGTCAGACCGGAATATCTTACGAAAAGGGTCAAGGTTATTCGAATGATCGGCTAGTTCCAATACTAGTTGTAGACGAGACCGCTCCGCAATATCCTCCAATGCCACCTCCGCGTCGCCGCCATCGTCATCGTGACTACCCCAAACGTCTTCCCTTTCCGCCATATCCCGAAAGACCCTACCCGCCGCCTGTCATGGGTCAACCTATCGAGGTCATCGTGATTGAGGAAACGGTGCCAGCCAAGCCTCAAGGTGAGCCGATACGACCTTCGGCTATCACTACCGACCGCTTTCCTTTCGAAGTCTCTTTGGCGTTTTGAAGGCCAGCTAAAAAGCTTCTTTCTCAACGCTTACCCCCAAAAGCCTGAGGCAACAACGGCTTATCTTATCGTGGATCATCAGGGTCACCTTCGACATTTAAATTGACCTTGAACTGTCTGCGCAGAGTTTCTTCCTGTGTTGTCTGCTTTTTTCTTCGGACGGGCTGTGGTTTTACTCAAGCACTGTTTTACGTTTTTTTTTTTTAAAGTGTCCTTGTGTTATCGTTTCTTATTTCTACACCGCGTCATTCCAATGCAGCCTCACACGGTTCCGGACATACCAATGTATCTTCATCTTGCTTTCAAGAACCGTTTCTAACGTGGCCGATGGTCTGTCTTTTTTAGGTGGCAATTACGGTACCGGCACCGGGTCCTACAGGCCTTCCAAGGGCGTTGGCGGTTACAACCCCGGATCCCAGACTGGCGGCTCATACGGCAATAATCCTTTCTTGAGTGGTGTCGCATCAGCGGGAGCGAGTGCTCAAGCGGGAGCTTCGGCCGGAAGTGGCGCTAGTGGAAATCCCTTCTTGGGCGGTGGAAGACCCGGGAGCGGTGGTAGCTTCGGTGGTAGTCATGGTACCGGCGGCGGATCGATCGGAGGAAGCGGTGCTTGCCAGGGTGGTATCGGCACAAATTGCGGTGGTTTTCAAGGAGATGGAAGCGGTGGAGGATCTTACGGCTACAAACCAACCGGTCCGAGTGATGGTTCCGTCGGAGATGACGGAGGCTATACCGTTATCGGCGCAAAGCCTGTTCCATCTGTACGACCCATTGGACCATCTGGTGGAAGCGTTGGTGGCGGATACGGAGGTTCTCAGGGATCCAGCTACGGAGGTTCTCAGGGATCCGGCTACGGCGGTTCCCAGGGATCCGGCCACGGTGGAAGCCAAGGTGGTTATGGCGGTAATCAGGGTGCCGGTTATGGTTCCGGTGCTGGTGGTTCTGCGGGTAGCAGCGCGGGTGCGAACGCGGCGGCCGGTGCCAATGCGCAAGGAAGCGGATACAAAGGACCGTCAACATCGGGTGGATCAATTGGAACGCCGACTGGACCGTCAGGTGGCGATTATACCGGAGGATACGGTGGTTCGCAAGGATCCGGTTATGGCGGATCCCAAGGATCGGGCCACGGTGGTTCCCAAGGATCTGGCTACGGTGGATCCCAAGGATCCGCCCACGGAGGCTCCCAAGGATCTGGCTACGGAGGTAGCCAGGGATCTGGCCACGGTGGTTCCCAGGGATCTGGTTACGGTGGTACTCAGGGATCTGGCTACGGTGGTTCTCAGGGCCATAGTGGTTCTCAAGGATCTAGTTATGGAGGCTCCCAAGGATCTAGTTATGGAGGCTCCCAAGGATCTAGCTATGGTGGCTCTCAAGGATCTGGACACGGAGGTTCACAAGGATCTGGTTATGGTGGATCCCAAGGATCTGGCCACGGTGGTTCTCAAGGATCCGGATACGGTGGTTCCCAAGGATCCGGGTACGACGGTTCCCAAGGAACTTACAAGCCCAGTAAAGGCCACACTTCGCCAACGACTGGCGGCGGTTCTCCCGGCAGCTTTGGTTACCCGACTGGTTCCCAAGCCGGTGGTTCGGCGGGTGCTACGGCGAGTGCGAACGCAGCGGCCAACGCTGGAGCCGGTGGCTCCTCGGGTGGACAAGGCGGCAGCCACGGAGGACCGTCTTATCAGCCGATCGGAAGTGGCGGTAGCCATGGAGGCTACGGTGGTTCCCAGGGTGGTGCGGGAGCCAAAGCTGATGCTTCAGCTTCCGCCAATGCCGTAGCCAATGGAGGCTTGTCCAATGCCATCGCTGATGCCAAGTCAACGGCCAGCGCTGGTGGTTACGGTGGCGCTTCCGCTTCGGCCAATAGCAACGCATCGGCGACCGCTGGCGGACACGCCGGAGCAACCGCAAACGCTAAAGCTTCCAGCAGCGCAACGGCTGGTGGTTACGGTCCCAGTGATTTCCCATCTAGAGCAGCCGCTTCCAGCAAAGCCGCTGCCTCTGCCAACACCAAGGACATGCTCGTTTTCACGGATTAAAACACCGCCGTTTTCGCCTACGATCACCCCTGTGTCTCTCTTATCAAACGGATGCTCACTAGCCAGGTGCAACCACCTGACATCTTCATTTATCGATCCGGTCGCCACAAATGTACACCCAACGAAAAACCATCTGGAACCGCAAATGGCAAGTTTCCTTGGAACCACGCACGGCGAATGACCTTCGCCGATGATTTCTTGCGAAACGACCCGGCAAACGTCGCTTCCAACCATGGAAAACCCGAACAACTCTCCAGATACCATTAACGATGGTTCCGCGAAGGAATCGCAACCACGTTTTACGTACATTGTGTGATTCCCAATTTTGTACAGCTTCGCCTTGTACGAATTATCGGTAACAATTGTCTCAATCACGAGCCGCGATTTCAGTGATTCCAAGATTTATATCGTCTCTAGAAATTTGCATAAACAAAGAAATATATACTTATACACGCGTACGTGTGAATCCGTGTTCAACGCGTGTCCGGAGTGATTTTCGCTCGCCTGTAATTAACGTCAACGTTGTATTTTCCTGTAATCGTATTATTAGAAATTAAATAATTTCCTACCTTTTAACGGTGATCATTACTTTGTACTTTTAAAAAGAAAAATGTTATCGCTAGATCGCACTATGAATTTTGTACAGTTTGGCCCCGTTCGAATATTTGGTGCTTCAAATCGACGCGATCACGAGCCGTGATTCCAGACGATTTTTATATTATGTTTATAAATTTGCAAAAAAAATATATATTTTAATACGCGTACGTGTGAATTCGTGTTCAACGAGTGTCCCGAGTGATTTTGGTCCACCTGTTATTACGTCAACGTTGTATTTTCGTGTAATCGTATATTTAAATATTAAATCGTTTCCTACCTTCTAATTGCGATTCCTGTTTTTTAGCCCCTTAATACGCACTTGAGACTCATTTTGTTCGATTAAATCGCGAGCTTTTAATTATCCCCTTTGATTTTCATGGTTTCCCGATCGCCATTATCTATTGTTTATGTACAATTGTTGTTGTTGTTATTTGTTTTTTTTTTTCTTCGAGATTAATGCTTGCGCGATTGCGTCACTAATAGCGCTGTACTTACCGAGAAATTACTCGGTACTACGAGGATGTATCGACGAAGATGATATAACGTGACGATTATGGAACGAGTAGGTGTGTCTGCGGAGGGGAAGGGGGAGGGGGGAATCGACAAGTAGGAATTGCGGACGCTCTATCATTCGCATGATCTTGAGCTGTCCAATGAATGAGACGGGTTACTACTCGACAATGATATTTCATTCGAAGCTCCCGGAAATTTAATCACCCGTGTGGATTTTCCCTCTGAATCTTCATCACTCTCGAACAATTATATTTAATTTATGTTTGGCTTTTAATCAACGACTCGATCCCACTTAATGGACGTTTAATTGCTTTCGAAGTTTGCTTGTGGGTGAATAAGGCTTAGTTGCTAAAAATATCGTATATTTCATATAAATAATAATGATAAATAATTGATTGTTCGTAATTATTGATAATAATTAATATAACAATTTAAATATATTATTAAGTGGTATAATGTAATTTAGGTGAATTTGTACTATTTATCGAAATTTTTATTTAATTTATTACATTGTTTTTAAAATGATATAAAAAATTTATTTCGCGTAATCGAAATTGCAATTTTTCCTCATTATTTCTTCGATCCTCGATATTAAATATAACACCGGTATTTTTGATCGGACAATTTCGCAATCTTGTCATTCCGCAGTAAACAATATTATTATTCGAAATTTCGCAAACAGCAATATTTCTCAAGATTGAAAAAAATCCATAAAACGACGAACAAAAAAATGGACGTCTGCGACAACAATTTTTTTTTTTTTAGTTATCTTTAACGAACTGTTGACAAATAGAAATTATTAATAATTTATATTTTCTTGGAGCTTCGAACACCGATTTTTCCGCGTAGAAAAATAATTTCGAAGTAGCGATCGGTGACCGTAAAAAAAAAAAATATTTTTTCTTTTTTAACCGGTTTTGAAAAAAACGATGCACGAAGCAATTCGTGCGTGGACGCGAACGTTCGAGGCAAACAGAGACGCGTCTCGTTGCCTCGTGAAATTACTTGAGAAAGCAGCTTCCGCTCGTCCCTGGACCGGAAGGTCATCCACTTTTTCGATCGGGAAATTCCCGTCTCGTTTCGAAAATAAACCTTTTCGATTCGTTCGAATATTGTATTTCTCGTATACGTGTATGGCTTGCGACAAGTGTAACATCGTGGCTTTCTCATAAAAGAGCTCCGAACTCGAGACCTTTCGCCAGTTTCGTTCTGACAAACGTTCAACCCGCTCTACATATTTCAAAATAATTTTTTCAACTCAAAACCGAAGAGAAAAACATAATAAAATCGGATAAAAAAAAAAAAAAAAAAAAAAAAAAAAAAAAAAAAAAAAAAAAAAAAAAAAAAAAAAAAAAAAAAAAAAAAAAAAAAAAAAAAAAAAAAAAAAAAACAAAAATAAAATAACGAAAATAATACATTTATTTGAAGACCAAATTTGAAAAATTGATTTCTAAGTGACTTTAATATATTAATAATAATAAAAGAAGTGTCCGAGTGCGATTACATTTTATTGGAATAATTGTGTTCGCGAAATGTCATACGTAACGACGTTTTTTTCGATCGCTGTGTGCGTTTTGGCCCTTGCTGAAAAATCAGCTCAAGAGACAATCGCAGTTGCACCTGACATTGCGGCACTTGAGGAAAATGGACTTTCTCCCACCGTGAAATTAATTCAGCAGCTCGACGGTGAGTTATTATTTTTCAGCGAAGATTTTTTTATTTCGTGCTGATTTTGGAGCGTCGCGTAAATTCGAAAAAAAAAAATATATATATTCACAGTTGCCAAAAAAAGAAGAAAATAAAAAAAAGTATACAGTACGAAAACAAAAAAATATTTCGTTGCTTAAAAAAATTTTTTCTCAAAAATTATGAAACAAAAATTAAAAAAAAAAAAAAAAAAAAACAAATGTTGGCCGCAGAATCCTCGAGGCTAAAGCGCGCCCCGCAGTTCGGCTCTTACGACGACGATTACTCGGATGTCGGTGAGGGCCGACATTTTGGTTTCCGTAAGAAGCACCGGAAGTACCATCACGGTGGTTATTACGGTGGTTGCAGAGGTTACGGTTGTTCGGGCATCCACGGACAAGGTCACGGGTAGGTCACGCAACCTTATTTCGCTTTTTTGTTTGGGTTTGTTTGGGTTTGTTTGGGTTTACTGAAATTTAACGTCCATGAGGATTTATCACGTGACGAATGATTTTTTAAAGATGGCGACCGCAGCAGGGTGGCTTGTACAATCACGGAGTCCAAGGTGGTCAAGCTTTCGCGAGCGCCACCGCGGGCGGTGGCAATTTTTACAATCCGAGTGGAGCCCAGGCGAATGCCCAGAGCGCGACCTTCAGCCTGGGCCCTTATTCGGCGACGTTCAGCGCCGCACAAGCATCCGCCGGAAATCGCGGTCGTGGTCCTATAACGTAATTATTTAATTTATTTTTTTAAATATACCGATAGCATTAAAAAAATATTATTTATTGCTTTTTGGACAAAGATGGCTTCGATACGCCTGGGTAAGAGGATCGAACGTTTTTTTTTTTTTCGATTCTGAAATAGTGTCGACGGTCTATCCAATCGAAAATTTTCTGCTGATTACGAATATCATCGAATTTTTGGCGAAAGCACTGCAGATGGCAAAAAAAATCGTGTTTTTAGAAGTTTTTTACGATTTTTTCGTAGAAATTTTGGGTTTTTGGGGAAATTAATGGTAGATTCGTGTTCAGGGGATCAAATTACATCGTAAAGGACCTATAAAAAAAATATTAAAAATCAAAA